>CM040186.1:79414288-79584288 GCA_022606455.1 Callitettix versicolor
AGATAGTCACAGGAGATGAAACTTGGGTTTCTTACGACACCCCTGAAAGTAAGCGGCAATCAATGGAATGGAGGCACACTTCATCCCCAGCAAAGGTTAAGCCGAAACAAATCTTGACACCTCAAAAAATGATGTGCACAGTGTTCTGGGACTGCAAAGGCATCTTACTCATTGATTTCTTACTGCGTGGTCAAACAATCAAAGCAGATGTTTATTGAGAGACACTTAGGAAATTGCGCTGCGCAATACAGAATAAGCGCCGAGGATTTCTGTCAAAAGGTGTTGTTTTTCCTCACGACAACGCACGACCACACACTGCAAATGTGACGAAAAACCTCCTACAGGGATTTGGCTGGGACGTGTTTGACCATCCTCTGTACAGCCCTGACCTCACTCCTAGCAACTTTCATCTGTTCTTACATCTCAAGTCTTTCCTTGGCGGTCAACATTTCAACAATGACGAAGAGCTGAAAGAAAATGTTTCTAACTGGTTGAAGACACAGGCAGCAAACTTCTATGAAGAAGGTATACAAAAACTTGTGCCACGCTATGACAAATACCTGCAAAATTTCGGCAGTTATGTGGAAAAGTAGTTTAACAGTTGTTTAATTTTGTGCAATAAATAATTTTTCTGTATCTGTACACAATTTAATTTTATTACCAAACAGAACTTACTTTCTGGACATACCTCGTAATTTCACAGTAATAATTATTATCATCCAGTATTTTTTTTTAGATATGGCTTGACCGATTTTACAATTAAATGTTTTACTCTTACCTTAACAGATTTTCACTTTCTTGATGAATTTAAAAAGATCCTTTTCCCATAAGCAAAAAATAATAATTTTCTTGAAAATGGTTGAACAGTTAATATGACAAGATATTTGATATTATTTATAGTTTACCTAAATGACTAAATGATTGTTGTAATCTAACAATACAAATTTGAATTCAGAAATTTTTAAGGAAAGAATATTAGAGATCTTATTACTTAAAATTGTCTCTAAGCATTACAATACGTCAAGGAGTATATTTTCTTGAAAATGTTGTTCTCATCTATTCTGAGAATGTGGCTTGCCTAGTGCAAACCTTACAATATAATGTACGTAAATCTTGCCTTAATCTTTAGATTCACTATGTCTATTTTATTTCAATTCTGCACACTTTGGGTTGTAAACTTTTCATATAACCAGAATTTCAGTGCATTATTGATTTTCTGGATTCCTAATGTGTCTTTTTGCTGGAAAACTGATTTACATGTTTTTAGAAGCCAAGTAAATTATAGTACGATAAATAGTCTGTAGAAATATTTCAACCTTGATATGTGATTTTAGCTCATAGTTTGCATTTTATTAATTAAATCATCTTAATCTAAACTTGAATAGACTTCTTCTCTATCCTAAAATTTAGGCTACTGAGTGGTTACAATGTCTGATAATATAAATAAATGATCAATAAAAAAAACTTATAGATACACAAATTTTAATGGGCAACAATGTTTTCAAAAAAGCATTTACAATACTTTTTACCTTTTTGAATTGACACTAGGAGTAAATAAGCATAACATAAGTTATAGTTATGTCTATGGGTTACAACACTACATGCAATAAGAGAAGTACCTGTCATTACACTAACTAGCTTTTAATTAACTTATTTAATTAATGACTGTCCTATACAAATACCAGTAATTTTACGCCATGATAGTTTATAACAAACGGAAATAAATTGTATTAGCACACAATGTATACAAAATAGAAAGAAATTTTTAATTGAAGTTTATTCACCAAACCTTCAATGCAGACTATAATTTTGTGTAGTTAGGCCATTGTCTATACAATGTAGTGAAGGCCACCACTGGGCATAGATGATTAAATGTTTTTCTTATCAATTAAACACAATTAGGGTATATATATATGATGTTAGCTACAAAGGATGTAAGTTAGCAGTAAAAAAGTACTTAGGAAATCATATTAACGGCAAAACATACTCAGTTCACAATGAAGTTTTTAACTCCTATCGCTATTCTTGTTTTCAGCAGATTTTCACTCGTAAGTAGCTTAAATCAAGTTAATTAGTAACTTCATTAATTATTTACTAACTTTTGTAATTTGAATGTGTATATTTTTTTAAAAAAGTTTTATATATTTTTAAAATACATATATTTAATAAAAACAAGTTAAAAGTTTACAGTGGAGTTTAAAATATACCTTAGACAAATTTTATCACAATCTTAAATGGATTAAAAATCACTACAAATTCCTGTTCAGAAGTTATTAAAAATAAATAAATACAGTGCCAGGCATTACACAATTCACTTTAAATTATTTAAAATTAGCTTTAATATGTTCAAAAAAATTTAATTGGTTCAACAAAAAACTGGAAGACTGGGTTAATTAATAATTCAATTTAAATTATTTAAAATTGGCTTCAATATGTTCAACAAAATTTAATTGGTTCAACAAAAAACTGGAAGACTGGGTTAATTATTTGTATCAAAATTTAGCCAAATATAAAGATTCTTAGATCTTTATGGCATATTTCAAAATGATTTCCAAATGTGTTCCAATACATCTTCCAACTTCTGTATTCTGTATTTTAATTACTTTCTTTTAAATATGTATGTATATAATGTATATATATATATATATATATATATATATATATATATATATATATATATGTATATATATTATATTATACATGCAATAAGACTTGATTGCATGTATAATAAGCCACATACATGCATATCCGCAATACTTGCAGTGATTAATATATAATCTGATTCCATAATTACGATGTTGCTTTACCTAAGAAATTATTTCTTATAAAATTTATCAACAGGATTTAGATGTCCCTTGCGGTACCCGAGTCTAACATATACTTACACTTACAACACTACACTTACGACTTTAACACTTTACACTCACACTTACATTTAGGGAGGCACTAAAAGCCTCAATATGCTTTTTACCTTAACAACAAAAAAAACATACACACACACACACAACATGTAATACATGAATACAAAAAGAATAAATTTACAAAAATTTAAAAAAAAACTGGAAAATTATTATTTTTTATTTGAAATGAATTATTTGTTTAAAATTATAAATGCAATGCAGGCCTATATTGTACTAGATGTATGCACATGCTTTGGTTTGGTATTTTTCTTGGAATAGAAGTTGATTAATTTGAAAGTTGACTTAAAAATTTTGTTTCAATGTAAAATATACTATGATGAGCTATGTGTCCTATGTATTAGTGATATAATATGAATTTATTAATTGTCTATAAATTAATATAGAGAGTTTTGTTAAACTACAGAACAAAACACATTATAGTTCTAGAAAATACCACTGTTTAAAATAAATCAATTTTTGTACCCATCATTTTGTTTCAGATATTAAAGGGATAGTTTAAGATTGTTTAAATCTTTCTCAGCTTCATATAACAAAATGAAAAAAATGTTTAATTGAAATGTCTGAAATAGATCCCTGGTGAAAACGGTCAAAGTAGGCCTTTTAATGTAATAGACAAATAAATCAGGCATTTTGAGAGTATGCCATTTCATTACAATTAGGTGTATATTTCCTATTTGATATTTCCTAAAACCTTGCCACAGTTTTATATAGCAAGGAAAACTGTTTCATAGAAATGTGTGATGACTATTTCCCAGTGAACATGTGTTTTAATATATAAAATACAGATATATTTGATGACAGGCATTTTGAGTACCCGCCATTTTGTTTCAAATAATTGTATGATAGTTTGAGATTGCCTTAAACCTTGTCACAGCTCTATATATCAAAGAAAAAAGGTTTCATCAAGCCATGAAAACCCGACAAATAGTGCAAAAATCTGAAACTTGTATGTTCTAGAAAAAGCCTTTTTTAAAATTAGTGAAATTTTTTTTGACCAAGCCATTTTACATATTTATGCTATATGGGAATCCCTCAGGCGAAATTTCAACTTTGAACACCTTGTTGTTCTTGAGAATATATATATATATATATATATATATATATATATATATATATATATATATATATATAATTAGTGACTTTCGCTTTTGTATAAAATATACTAGCTGTGTATTTGTACTTCTTTGTGACAATTTATCTGCAAAAACAGAAATTTCTTCATCATGTATATATTTGACTTCATTTTTTTAACAGCATGTGTATCATTCTTACCTTTGACTTTTCCAATGTATGAAAGATTAAAAATTTTTAAGTTAATCAATAAACTGTACAGACAATCTATTTGGTTTCTAGAGCTCATAAAAATACCCAGTTTTAAAACAAAACAGGCATTTTGAGTGGCTGCCATTTTGTCTCAAAAAGTGTATGACTGTTTAAGATAGCCCTACTAACAATTAACTGCATTTAACAAATATAAATGTTTTCACTGAAATCTGTTAAATTGTGTCCAACAGAAAAGTGAAAAAAATAGGTCTTTTAATATAACAGACAAATAAATCAGACATTTTTAGTAACTGCTATTTTGTTTCAAATAGGTGTGTGGTAGTTTGAGATAGCCTAAAACTTTGTTACAGCTCCATATAACAAAGGAAAAGTTTCATTGAAATACATGAAAAAGTTTCCCCTGTGAAAACCGGATGAATAGTGTTAAGAAAAACCAAAATTTTCATGTTCTAGAAAGAACCATTTCATACCTATTTAATAGATGATTTTTAAATTCAGACTTATTTCACATCAATGCAAAAAGAGAAGTAGCAGTGCAAAATTTTAACTTTGCAGACTTTGTTATTTTTGAGATACAGTAATCAATTATTTTAGTGAATGTGTTACTTTCATTTATATACCTTTATATATATAATCAAGTTTGATGGTGTTTACTCATGACTACATTTCAACAAATTAATACTTAATGTTAACAAAACAGTATATATATTACATTTGGAAATTATAGAGATTAGTATTTCTATAAATGGTCAACTTCTCGGAAGAGTAGGTAGCTGCAAGTATCTTGGAATAGTCTATGATTCAAATATCAAGCTGAATGTTCATGTAAACAAGAATGACAGCAAAACTAAATACTTAGTGTACGTTTTTTATAGACTCAAGAACATATTGTCAAATAATCAGTTATTGCAGATTTACTATGGCAGATTTCATAGCATTGTGGTATATGGTTTAATTGGATGGGGAGGTTTCTATGATGCATCACTGGATGCACTAGATAGACATCAAAAGCAAATGTTAAAAATTATTGGCATTCAAGAACAGAATCCTGATAGACCATTAAATATTACACAAGTATTTGCCTTAAAATCTGTAGTGTATCAATACAGTGACTTAAAAGAAGAATTTGTGCAGAATCCTCGCAATATTCGCTACAAAAGTGTCACATTACTGAAACAATCCTTAAAATTGGTCAAAAATGTTATACGTATTATGTCAAGAAATATAATGTTCTTCCAAATGCTTTAAAAACTTTAGAATGTAGATCTAAAACTCTAAAAAAAAGTTAAAGGACAATTTAAAAAAAATAATGTGATCTGAGTACAAATCATTTATAAGTGATTTTGTTGTTGTTGACTGGTTTCATAATATGGGAATGTTTTTGTGTTGAATGTCCATTAAATTTAAATTTTATAATAATAGTACTGAGAGATACAATTTTTAAAAGTATTTCATATAAGTAAGGAATTAATTTTAAGGACCAACCTATGTACAGGCATTTATGCCTCCTGTAGGTCCTTCATATTGAAAGATTGAATAAATGAGTGAAACGAAAAGAATAAAAGTATTTATATGCAATACAAATAACAACCTTACATGTTGCCTCATATTAAATACATAAGTAAAAATAACTTTTAATACCAATACTAGATTGGGAGTAATTTTGTACCTACTTTCTGGTATCTGTGTGAAGGCACAGTTCCCTCTTCCTATGGACGATGCTGCTAATTTCTAAAAACTAACTCAAATGATTTTGCCAAAATTTGATGCACACTTGAAGAATCATAAATAAAGTTAGTGAACAGAATTTGAAAAAAAACTACAATTTACAGAAAAAATGAAATGAATCTGTATGAAATATTTCACATTTTGTTTTACAAAGTCATAAAAAAATGTTCACAATGTTTAAAATTTTACTTAACTTATATATCTGGTAAGACTTAAAGAAATGTTATGTTTCAGTTGGTGGTTGCAGATGAAATGGAAGAAATGAAAAAAATGCTTCATGATAGTTGTGTTGGTCAAGTAGGAGTCGATGAAAGTAAGTTTTGCTTATTGAGTGAGGCATAAATCCAAAACTGTTAAAAAAAGTTTCTTCAAATTTGTATCTATATTTTTAAACAAGCAATAATTGTACTTTTTTCTCAAAAACTGCTAATAGAATTTTTAGTTAGTATATAAAGGTTTTTGAGTGACAAATTTTTTGTCCTAAATTTTCAGAGATTTTGAAAGTATACACATACAAATAGAAGAGGAACAAGCGAGATTTATGAACACTTTTTTTAGCTTAACACCTACTTTTTATACCTTTTGTATATTTTTATGATAGTGATTATTTTTGTAAATGTATTTTAGTAAAAGGAACAGAAAAAATCCTCTTCACTTTTTGTGCCCGATGCTTCCTAATTAGTGAGGTCAGATTTTTCCGTTTTCCACCTCTGGCCCTCCTAAAAGATCTGGTCAAAATTTTATGAATGAAATAGTGATAACTCACCGACACAAAAAAATCTTTAAGCTCTGATGCACCATTAAAAAGTTTAAAATTT
The DNA here is from genome assembly GCA_022606455.1 of Callitettix versicolor. NCBI lineage: Eukaryota > Metazoa > Arthropoda > Insecta > Hemiptera > Cercopidae > Callitettix > Callitettix versicolor. The sequence continues at coordinate 79,421,040 of CM040186.1, forward strand.
GTTCAGTTTTTGGGTTCCACTGCCCCCTTAGGGGCCCAGTCAGAATTTACTAATGAAATAGTGATAACACAAGCAAAACACAATACACTTTTGAGCTACAATCCACTTCTTAAAAATTTCGCTTCCTTCTCCAGCCTCCTTAAAATTTGAATATTGAAAATGATTTTTTATTAGCATCTACACTATAAGAAGATACCTGTTGAATTTCATAACTATTGATCCAATGATTGTGGAAAAATTGTGATCAATGAGTGAGTCACTCAGTGATGTTTATTAAATATATAAGATATTATACAAGCTCAATGCTGAAGTTACTGAAGATTGAAATTTCAACAATGGTTGTAAAAAATTAACGTGAACAATATTGATAATTATAATCAACTGAAATCAAAATAGTTCTGAATAATGACAAATGTGCTACCCTTGGAGATCGCATATACCAGCTACTTACAAGAAAATTTAAATTGTTGAGTCTGTTCTCAATGCACTCAATATCAAAATGTTTTATTGTAGATGGACCTGGTGGAAGAGGTAAGTTTGCGAATCAATTAAACACAACAGCATACAAACTAAATTGAACAATTTTTGTAATTTTCACAAAATAGTAATTTTATTTTTTGCACTAGTAGTAGAATTTTCACTATATTGCTGTGATTTATTGGTTTGTGTTTTTTTATTATTTTAAAGAAACTGTTTTACATTTCAGAACTTATTGAACAAACAAGTACTGGGGTATTTGCAGAAGATGATAAACTCAAGGTAAAAAAAGTTTTTTTTTACTTTCTCATGTAGGTCTAAGAGAATTGTCACAGAAAATATGACAATAAGGAACACAATTTTTGAGGTTATATCTGCTTTCACAATTTTACAACATTGATAAAATGCAAACCAAGGAACTTTTACATGTGCATAAAAATGGTAGGCAAGGAGAAGAACTGAAAATGGACTAATTAATGGTTTTTTTAAAAATAAATCTCAATGCAATCTGTAAATTAGTCATTGAAATTAAGTCTTGGAAACATTTGCTTTCAAGCAGTGTTATTTAAAGTTGACATTTTTCAAACACTGACCTTGCTTGTTAAAAATGGAAAATACTTTCTCTATTAATTATTTTGTAAAATTAAAAGTTTTAAGTTAGCCTAACTAAGCATTAATTTTTTTTAATATTCATATTTTGAAATCTTGAATGTAACAAACAAACTATGGTGAAATTTTAAACTAAGTTACTGATGTCCTGTTCCATATTCAGGAATAAAATTACAAACTTATTAATTTGTACAAAATCTTTGTGCATATGCAAGTCTTTAATTAATGGGCCACTGTAGTAGGAGATTTTCATAGATTCATTTTGAAATAAGTTAATTTTATTTAAAAATTATAACACTAAATATTACACAAACCTTCAACTCTGTAAATCTGTTTTGTTAACCATATAAATGGTTCAATAAAAGAGATGGTGTTGAAACACAAAGTGGCAGCTAGATGGAAAATAGTGGCTATTTATGCTTGCAAAAAATAATATCCAGCAAAGATTGTTTTAAAACAGGTTTTTAAAAGCCTGTTTATTGATTCTGACATTTGGAATAAAGTACTACAAATTAAATCAATAAACAAAAATTCATATTAACTTCTTCTAATTAACCATTTAATTTTTGTTGCAGTGTTACTTGAAATGTATTTTACTTCAAGTAGGAGCGGTAAGAAAAATATTTTTATTAACTAGAATAAGAAACATTCTTGGATATGATCTTATTTTGTCTGTAAATCATTGAAATCTAATGAGAATAAAATATTAGTCATAAGTGTAAAATAACAAACCATAAATTCTCTTTGAAACAATTATAATTTTGTATTACGTAAATTTAGAAAAAAGTAAAGAAACAGTTTTTAAAATTATAGTCAAATTCCGTATGAAAAGATTATACAAGTAAATTTTGAGCTTAAACAATGATCTTAGGGTTAGTATCACAAAAATTTGTCAATTACTTTGAAACTTAGATATAAAATTGCATGAAAACAAATTGGTAATAAAAAAAATATAACTAAGGTCATAGCACTGTAGAATACAGTTGCACCTCAACTTATATTGGCAACTCAATGTAGTTCTTACATTGCTACTACGTTGTTTTTAATATGTCAATTTTACTTACATCATTGTGGTTCGAAGTCTGTTGCTGTTAATGAGCAAACAGGGTAAGGGTCAAACTTTTCCTGTTTCTGGTAAAATAATAATAAACAATAGGCCAGGCCAGTTTTTTTGTTTGTTGTTCCTATTTTTATCTGTTCTTAGTCAACATACTGTGAATTTCCATCAAATTTGCTTGTTTTGAATAGAACAGTGTTTCATTAATTTTATTACTACATAGTTTTCTTTATTTTAATTTCTTATATTATATGCACTTAATTTTCCTTAAAGTGGTCAGTATAAAATAATATACACATTCAGTAATTAAATTCCTTCTTCCATAAATTTTAATTTTGTTTTATTTTTTATTTACTTGAATGTTGCTCTATACTTATTATATAAATAAAATAATATTTAGTTAAAATTTTAATTTTGGCCAATAGTTTTTTTACCGTGATAGTTTTTTTTTTGAAAATTTGTTGTAATAAAGAATTAAGTAACTTCTTTTGTGTTCATTTATTTTAAAAAAAATGTTTTAGGAACAATTTTAATTAAGGATGAATTGAAGTTATTACTTTTTAAGGTGTATTTCAAATTAAAATATATGATTCAATGTGTTATTACATTATTGAATTATCTGTTGGAACAACATTCTTGATTTTTAAAATTGTTAGTGATATACATTAACATATAATATTTATAATATTACATAAGTATTTTAAACTTAAGCTACCCTTGTGGACCAAGTACAACATAACTTCAAGGTACTATTGTACGAACTATCAAGCACAATATTAAAAAACAACAATTTAATACTTAGTAAGCTATTTAGATTTCATTTGGAAAGCATATGCTTTCAGTTAAACACATTACAAATAAATTTGTGAAAAAAATCTAATCCAAGTTTACTGGAAGTGGTTCAATCACTGTTGCATCACTTTCTACTTGGATTACTATTGTTTGGCATAAGACATAACAAATAAGTTGAAAAATTTCATAATTTCAATAACAAACAATCCAGTGATAAGAATGACTTTGCCTAGGATAAAATGCAATGAACGGAAAAAAACAGTCGCTAAAACCACTTCAATGGTGACGACACATATACAGGCCTACAGCCAATTTACAATTATGAGAAGATATTTATTTAACCAGTGGGAATATATAAAAATGAAGCATATGGACATATTCAGCAATAAATATATTTTCATTTGTACACTTCAGATTATCAGGAACAATTTAGATATTTTACATTTTGAATAATTGTTAATTTTAGTTAATAAGGCATGTTAGTTTTAGTTAATATAATGAAACGATATGTAAGCAAACTACTATCATGCGACTTATGAAAACTGGACATATGGTTGATTGCCAGGTTAAGAAAGTACTTTACATAAAGGTTATCGCTTTACGATAAATATATTACATCAAACAAAGAGCTTCTAAATTTTGTTTGTCTAAATATTGTTTTCTAAATTTGAAATTAATAAAACAATATTTGGTTATAAAGTTTCTTGTATAATTACACTAAGTATATTTACTAGATAAAATTTAAGTGAAATTCCATCCAAACTAGTGCTAAAAGTAGCAGATTTATAAATATTTAAAAGTAGCAGGTATATATATATGTATATATATATATATATATATATATATATATATATATATATATATATATATATATATATATATATATATATATACAATAGATGCACCAGAGCTTTGCATCTATTGAGAGGATTTGGGCATCACTCGTGGTACCCGAGTCACACACACTTACACTTATGATTTTACACTCACACATTTAGAGAGGTGATAATAGCCTCAATGTGCTTTTCACCTTAAAAAAAGCTTTACAGTTAACGTTGACTTGAAAGTAAGTATAAACCAATAGTGAAGAATCGACTACAGAAGCATAAAAATAAATGGAAAGTGAATGTTTATTGCATTTAAATTCGGTATAAACCTTAAGACAGTGAATTAAATCATGTTTTTAATTGGGTGAGATACAAACAAATCTACTAACCAGTAAACTTTAAATATTTTGCAAATTTTGAATTTAAAATTTTAAAACTACAAATTACAAACTACAAAATGTGTGTGTGTGCTCTACATTTCTGATATCATTTAACAAATTAGTGTTTTCTCTTTAGCTATATATATATTTACTATTTATCATTTAAACATTTATATTTGTTGTATAGTACTGTATATTCCTTATTTAAACATTCTACTGTTCATTGATTAGGTATTACTCATTACGAAAAGTAACAAAAAAGTATTAAAATAGTAAATTTGAAAGAAAATACAGTATCTACAAAATTATTTGTACTGAATTTGTTTTGATATTTATAATTAAAATTTTTGTATTAATCTTTTAGGCTTTGAATTATCAAGGGTAACTGTATTACACTGATAAAACAATATAAACTAAGCTTCCTGGTAGGAACTTTTCTAGAGACAAACGAACTGAACCCTTATTCACTTTCATTGCATATGTGTTTTAAGTCTTGCTACTAATTACATTTATTAAATGCATGTATAATTTCTTTAAAGATCTCAGAAGATGGGGTTTTAGACAAAGATGCTTTAATGGCTGCTGTACCTAGCGATTTTACTGAAGGAGCTGACATGATAAACAAATGTATACATAAAGGTAAATTAAATATAACTGAATCATGGTTAGTAGACAAAGTGCACATATTCAAAACTTCCAATAAATTAATTAATTTCTTTTAAGTTTTAGATAATAATATAGGGACAATAACGGTTTTGTTTAACTATTTTAAAGCATTTGACTATGTTTATTACCCTTTACTCCTAGTTAAATTGGCTAAACTAGGATTTTTAGATAATGCTATTGCACAGTTCTATCTGAGAGGGAGATTCCAGTGTGTCATAATAAAACATCATCCCATTTACAAACATGTTCTTCAAGAATTTATTTTTGACCCTTTATTACAATATAAATCATATTTCTAATGTTGATCATCATTCAAAATATCATGATGACTTATGACTTACTGATGACTTACAGGTACATATTCATTTTAAAAATTGATGATGGATACATTTAAAAAGGTACACATAGATTTAAAATTGATTTTACGAATGGGATTTAACTTGTTATAAGTGGAAATGAAATTCTGTTCTGCACAAAGATAAACAGTGTAGGGATAACTATTCATGATTCTCTTAGAGAGATTGCGTGAAAAATACATATAAAATAATTTCCTGCTATATACTCATTACATTAAAAGTTGTTAGTTGTTTGATGTTAAAGTGTAGCTGGTAAAAACTTTAATTTTCCCTCATTTTTTGTACCGTGACTTTGCAATTTAATAACTTTAAAGTAAAGTTTGGATACAAACTTCAGCATATTCGAAAGTATTATTTAATTTAAATTTATATATTTATTTGATTTTTATTTTAAATATGTACCTCTGCTCTCTAGATTGTCTTGCTACCAATACCAATGAATATAATATAAACATAATAGAAGTACAACCACTATTATGAAAAGGGTGTTCTATATTGAAGACTGAAGTCCAAATACTTGGATTATCTGCTGCTACAAACACTGCAAGGACAGGAGGTGAAGAAATTTGAGAAACTGGGTGTTTTTGAGTCCTCACCTATGCCATTCGCTTTTAAAAGTGATATTGATAAAGAGATCGATCGTCTCGAACGCGATGGTGTAATTTCAAAGATCGATAATGCAGGTGGGGTACGCCACTGCATGCGGTGCTGAAATCAAATGGTGAAGTGCGTGTGTGCGCAGATTATAAAATGACCGTAAATAAATATCTTGAAGATTTCAAACACCCGATTCCTCGTGTCGAAGAGCTCTTCGCAGCTCTCAAGGGGAGATACGTTTACAAAGCTTGATTTGCTGTGGGCGTATAATCAGCTGGAAGTGTCGGAAGAAACGCGATATTTGTTGGCGTGGAGCACACACCGCGGCATGTGCGCAATGAACCGTTTACCGTTTGGCACCAAGCCGGCAGTTGAAACTTTTCAACATGAAATTGAAAAAGTGTTGCAAGGTTTAGATGGTGTGAAAAACTTTGTTGACGATATAGTCGTGACGGGAAACGGGACTGCGGAACATGTAAAAATTTAAAAAAGTGTTACAACGGTTCACGGGAAAAAGGTCTAAAGTTGAATAGAAAAAAATGTGCTTTTTCCAAGAGAAAATTGAGTATTTAGGGCACGTTATCGACCGCACAGGCCTCCACAAAAATTATCAGAAAGTCGAGGCCATTGCCAAGTTACCCGAACCCAAAGGCGTGACACAAGTGAAAGCCTTTATTGGCATGATTAATTATTATGCGCGTTTTATACCAAATTTGGCAAATAAATTAGCGCCCGATGTATGAGCTGCTAAAAAGGTCGCGGAATTTAAGTGGACAAAAAATGCAAAGAAAGTTTTAAAACGTGAAGAGCGAGTTAATGTCCGAAAGAAGTTTGGCTCACTTCGATGCGCAGCTGCCAGTCAAGCTTGCCTGTGACACTTCCAAGGAGGGGATCGGAGCAGTGCTGCTACATGTGTATCCTGGCGGCTCCGAAGTCCAATATCGTTTATGTCCCGAACGCTAACGAGCAGAAAAACTACGCTCACGATCCACTTGGAAGCGCTCGCTATATATTGGGGTGCCAAAAAATTCCAGCAGTACCTATTGGGCAGAAAATTTACGATCGAGTCTGTTCATCGACCTTTACTGGCTCTCTTTGGAGAGGAAAAGGGGATTCCCCTAATGGCTGCGGGCAGGTTGCAAAGATGGGCCTGGTACCTCAGCGGCCTACAGTACAATTTGAAGTACGTCAAAGGTCAAAACAACGGAGGAGCGGATGGACTGTCAAGGTTGCCGATGGAGCATAATGAGAAAAAACTGACGAGTCACGCGATTACTTCGTGTTCCATATAGAAGAGAGAATACCAGTAAGTGCCGAAAAGCTCAGGCAAAGCATCAAGAGCGATGCAATCTTGAACAAGGTCATGCTTTACACGATGACAGAGTGGCCTGGCAAAGTAGAAGACAGCTTGAAGCCCTACCACCTCTGCAAAGAAGAACTAAGTATTGAAAGCGGCCTAATATTGTGGGGTTACCGAGTCATCATACCCGAAAAATGCCAACTGGAGCTGTTGAAAGAAATCCATGCAACTCATATGGGCTCCAGCAAGATGAAATCGCTTGCACGGCAATTTTTCTGGTGGCCGGGCATGGATAGCCAAATAGAAAATTTCGCAAAGAGTTGCGACATCTGCAGACGGGTTGCAGATAACCCGAAAAAGCCAAGCTGATCAAATACGAAAATTGTAGTAAGACACTCGAAAAGAGTCCATATAGACTTCTTGGGGCCATTCGAAGGAAAAACCTACCTAATTTTAACAGATGCCTACTCTAAATGGCCCGAAGTCTATACAATGGGAAGATGTGACGCGGCATCGACGATTGAAAAATGTCGAGACTTCTGCTCGCGTTTTGGCTTGCCAAAGACCGTAGTTTCGGACAACGGAGCGCAGTTTACATCCGAAGAATTTACTTTTTTTTTGAAGAAAAATGGTATACGACATGCGAGAACAGCACCAGCGCATCCGTCGACGAACGGCGTGGCAGAAAACGCAGTCAGATCCTTCAAGAGCGGCATGAAGAAAATGCTTCTAGATCCCGTGAACCAGGGTATAAGTAAAGAAACTCTAATTTCAAGATATTTAATGATGTATAGAACAACTTCACACTGTACGACGAACCAAACTCCAGCAAAACTCATGATGGGAAGAGAACTAAGAACGAGATTAGATCTGCTCAGAGAAAACATGTCACCTGATTACATGTCCGATAAAGCAAATAGAATATTATAAAGGCAATCGAGATCTAATTTTCAAACCAAATCAATTAGTTTATGTTTGCGACTATAGAGTGCCAAATAAACCAGGGTGGAGAAAAGCCGAGATCGTAGAAGTCCTTGGTCCACGAAATTACCTCTGCAAAGTTTTGGATGATCCACGACTGGTTTGGAAACGACATTTAGATCAGATCATTGAAGTAGGCACCTTCTTCGATGGATTTGCAAGAGAACTGATGGGACCTGCCAAGAAGAGTGAAATACCTGTGCCCAATGATCTACACGTACCGAAGTTTATCCAAGAAACCGAGTCAGCTGTTCGACAAGAAAGTTTCCAAATGTTATTGATACAAGTGGCTCAGATAACGAATCGCGCCACGATGAAAAGTTAGTTGTGCAAAGTGATAGCTCGTCAGTGACTGAACATGTATCGAAAAGTGCGGGTTATGATATGATTGATAAACCACGACCAGCTAGTGCAGTAGTGAAAAAGACTTTTCCTATAACTCTTAATGTTAACGAAAGACCCAAACGGAACATTTCAAAACCGGACAAATTAAACCTTTAATATTGTACTTTTTTTTATATATTCATTTTTACATTTCTTAAATAAATAAAAATTAATGAGAATTTTTATATGATATAATACCGCCGAATTAAGGGTGGAGAAATGTAGTATATAGGTATTTGTATGGCCCTACGGTTGGCACCACTTGTGGCTAGTTGTCGCGCCCAGCCGCATGGCGTGCCAGTGCTACGGTGACCGCCACACCGATAACATGTAGCTCTCACAGTTAGTATAATAAAGTTACTAGTTCATAGTAAACCTGAAGAGTTTTCATTTATTTTAAGATTATATTCACGATATTACAACTATTATCTACTTATCTGTAGTTGAACACTCTGCCACAAGGAGCCACCAGCATAGAGTGCTCACATATCTATCATACGGCTTAACATAATAGTACATTCATATTCAATGATGTACCACAAAATTTACTGGAGATAATTAAACAATATCATATTTGCAGTAACAAAATGATAAACAACAAATTAATTTAGTCAATTATTAGGTTATATGCAATTGTTATTAGCATGATAATACCCTTTATAGACTTAACACAAAACAAAGGCTTGCTATGTACTTTTTATTAAACATTTTTTAAGTCATTCATAATAATGATTTTGCATTTATAGGAGGAGCAAATGCTTGTGAGGTAGCCTTCAATTTGAACAAATGTTTCTACGAGTTCAATCCTAAGGTAATTTTATCTATTACTGAAGACTTATAAGTTTTTAGAGAGTTAAAAAAGTTCTTATAAGGTACAAAGTTAAGAAAGATTTAAACACAATACATTTATTTTCAATTCTTATGGAATTGATATGATGTTTAAAAAACTAGCTTAAGGCAACAAAAATGTTGAAATTGCTAGTAGATAACAGTATTTAATGAAGTTTTTACAGTGTACTAATTCTTTAAAGAAAGTTGATTTGTTCTGTTATATAACACACCTTTGGCAAAAATGTACACACACACATGCACACACAGGGTAGTACCCTTGGTTAATGGACACCAAATTATTGGTAATAAAATCCGTATTCACAGCAGATGTCCGGAAATTAAAAATTTGTAACTCAAAAAGCATGATGTTCAGGACATGAAATTAAAACAATAAATTTGTAAGGAAAACATTGAATTAAGATTATTTAAATAAAAATATATAAACAAATTAATTGATTCGTGGAATGTAATTTATTTATACAGGCTATCTTTTATAAAAACTATATATATAATAATCATTTGTCAACCACAAACCAATTGCAGATTTTGAGTGATAATTTTTTCTTTTCTAATATGCTCTACTGTAAAATAGATCTGATAAACCACTATTACAATTTCATTATTCCTATCCAATTCTGGGAAGGAAAAAGAGAGACAAAGAGGTTTTTTGTTTACTTAGAAATGAGGATTGATGGTAGTTTTTTGTTTGCCATATTTTCAATAGCCTTATTGAGAAAAACGGTTCATATGCTTAAAAATACCAGCTTAGTGACTCGATGACATTTAACGATATAAAATTTGATATGTGAACAAATTCGATGACCAACTATTGTGTAAACAATTGGTTCACATCTTTCATTGTCTACCAATTGATCCATCTTTGATTGAATGATTATGAAGACACACGTAACATCTACATGTGTTAAAAAGTTCTGGGAAATGTACTCTGACAGATTATATGCTATTACATACATATTCTCACATACTGCATGTCTTGTTTCGAAGTTTTACAATTGTACACTGAATTGTAATATGGTTTAATAATTTTACGATATTAATAATAAAATAAGTATTCTTCTATTTATATAAACTACTTCCTCCACTTTGTCCTTATTAAACTTGGCAGTGCATTATTATAAATTAATAACTGTAGGTCCACATCTGCATTAACAAAAAGTGTGAAACATTTTTTAAAAAAGCAAAATATATTTACTAACATTTTTTAATACACAAAACTCCACAAATGATTCAATTTACAATAAACCAAGTTTATATTAAAAATCATTTGTTGACACTGCATATGATTTTAAAAAATGATCAAAAGTAAAACTTTTTCAATTATCTCGAAACAAAACATTAAACTGTAAGAAGGTTTTTTTCCACATCACATGAAGTAATTGATGCATATTTTAACTTTGAAATGTCTGAAGGGCTGAAAGTGTTTAAATACTTTAAAATCTTCATGTTCCTTTTTTAAATACCATTGATCCTGGTTCAGCTATGTACCTTATTGTGGACCCTCATCCATTGGTTCAACTTTTCTAATCCAACCTCAGATCTTTAAAAGAACTGTGAGATACTGAACATGATGTTCTATCATTTGTCCCCCACTCCACAGTCTAGAGAATTTTTTTTTTTTTTTTTTGGTGTTTAATGTCCGACTATTGTACACACTTGGACTAATGCAGATGATGGGATGATTTATATCGTATGAAAATGCCAAGCCCTGACCGGGAATCAAACCCGGGTCCTCGGGGTGAAAGCCTAGTACACTATCAACTAGGCCACCGAGGTGGCTCTAGAGATTCAAATCATTTCCTGTCCAAGGCTAGACAGTCTCATGTTCTTCCTTTTCTCTTCATTAAGGATTCTAAAAAGCTTGTTTGAGAACCATAGTAAAATTAAATATCCTAGATATTTGTTTAATATCTAATCAAATTTTTGGTTGATTTCTTCTCTGATTTCACCTGGACATGATTTAAGCTCCAAGCAGAATGATAGTTTAGTGCCAAAGCACTTGTGAGAGCAACATTCTTTTTCTCTAACTTTTCAATGACATTGTGATTGTTTTAAATTTAGACATTATATTTAGAATTTAAATTTAGAAACTATTTTGAGCTCTAATTATAATAAAAATATGAGCAAAATCTATTGAACTGGTTTTGACAAACATGGTTTAAACATTAATTTTTGATATTACCAATATAGCGACTGTTTATATTTGCATATGTTTATTGATTTGCTGTTTGCCACAGAATTTATTGTTAGAGATTTTTATTAAAATTAATTATTGTTACTGTAAACATTGTTTTATATGACATTATTGAAATAGTTATGGTAATCTTTTAATAAATCATAAGCTTGTATGAAGAAAAAATTACACGTGTAGAACTTGGGGAGCTATCAAGAGAAGTGAAGCTTTTCTTAATGATTTGCTGAATATATAATTAGTTAGACGATATGTTTACAAACATCTTGTTCAGTTCAAATAAATAAATTTGTGAACCTAGACATTATTTACTATATTATTGTAAAAGATCAGTTGTTTTATATTAATTCGTAACTACCAGCGGATTTCATTGAACAGCTAACAAGCTATAATTAACAACAATTATTATACATGTTTATATTAATTAATTTTGAATATATTATGTATGGTTACAAAATGCATATGTTCTTCAACTAAGAAAATACCAAAATGAAAGCATTAAAACCTTTTCATATAATTTACATGTACTGTTATTGAAAAGGAGGGAGGAAAAAAAGACAGAAGTAGAAAAACACAATCTGTTTGCTTTTTTGTTCCATATTAACATTACATTCTTCCATTCAGCAGATTTTTTTCTATTCACTCCTCTCGCCAAAGCAAACATTAAAAGTTTCCCTTCAAAAACAATACCCTCGAAAGTAATTCTTGTTTTTATCTATTAACTACAATTAGTAAACATATAAGAAATAATAAACATTAATTGTGGTTGAATCAGACTATGTTAAGTCAACAAATGCTAACCTAGTCTGCAACTAAAACAAGGATAGGAACAATGTGAATGAGATGTTTCAAAATTATTTTTTATTAAGTGTTAAACATAGAGATAAATATTCCCATACTTTCCAAAGTAGGTACAGTAAGTTTGTCTTCTATCCATTAAAGATTTCTCCCATACTAACCTAAATTGTAAATGTTTCAGAAATATATGACTGTCTAATGAAGATTTATTAGAACATTCTTGTTTAGTTATGCTTGTAACCTACAATGTGAAGCACCAACTGGAAATATACACATATGGCATAAGACATATACATACACCATATTAACTTTTGACATGTTGAATTTGTTAAAGAAATGTATTGTTTGTTGAAATATATATGTTGTGGAATATAGTTAGTGTCTTTATGTGAAAAAAAGGCTTCATTTTTTGAATTATACCTACCAAATTCTTCATGGCAATTTATTTTCTCATTATATAAACAGACTGAAATAAAACCTAAGAAATAAGGGAAAATATATATATTTTTTACAGAGTTATTGAACTTTTTTAGAGTTTTAACGCTATGATTTGTGCAGACAACCATAATTTTAGTTTGGCATTCTGGTGATCTTTTGTTTATAGGTTTATCTAGGATGGTTCAATGAGGGGGTTGTTACCACTACAGGGAGGGGGTCCAGGTAAAAATTTGTAAACTTAGACTCTAAATTGCGAGTTTTAAATCCTTCTAAAGGTAACATTATCTTTCTATAATGTTCTAAGAAATTTGCTATAACTAAAGTGATTAATAAGAACATGGACTTTTTTAAGATACTTTTTAGATTGTTAATAAATTATTATAATCTCATCAGTTTATGGTAAGTTTACTTTACCTTGAGAAAAGTCAATTTTACTAAATATATATTTTATTTTTATATGTACCATATGTATACACACTTTGGTTGAAGATAATACTGTACTGAGAAGTATAATTACTACAGCAATTGAAATTTTACTTATTTAAAAAAAAATTTTAAATGAAATAAGACTAGAAATTACTCAGTGCAAGTCTTGTAGGCTGTGCTGTACTATCTGTCAGTCTACTATTATAGTTGCCCAGTATATTTCATGGATTGTATATAATTAAAGCACATAGAGCAATAGGTCTTTGTTTTTATTGCCTGAATAAACACAAAAATTTGCTGAACTAAACTGAGTGTATTAAAATAACCTTGTTTCGATAATGAAATAGGCTGTGTTGGTTGAATACAATTTTTTCTGCTAATCATAATATTTCCCCTACATTTTTTGAACAAATGTCATATTAACCCTATTATTAAATTTAATATGTAGCCTACTCTAGCTCTTTAATTATTTATTAGAATATACATATTACTTTGAGTAAGAATATATATTGAATTTGACAATAAAAGGTATTCAAATGTGTTCATGAATGTAAAGAAGTTATGACTGCTATTAATTTCACTCCTCAATTGAATAGAAATATAGTACTTTAAACATGTTGGTAATTAGTACAGTTACCACTGAAAATTAGTTGAGCAACTGTTGTAAGTTGAGTTAACAATTTCTTTGTTGGTTTTAGTGATGTTTAATTGTTAAATCTATGTTGGGATTTGGTTTGTTATTAATTGGTAGGCATTTGTGACAACTTTAACCATTGTCCAACCATGTGTGAAAACAGAATACCAACAATGGGCCAACAAAAAAACTATGCTACTGGGGAAGTAAAACAATGAGTGCAGGTTTAAAGAATATTTTATCGCAAAACTCTAATCTAATAATAGAATTTAATTTATTTTGAACAATACAAAATATTAGTTACATGTAACTATGCATTATATTCACAGATTATTCAACATGGCATATTTGTACAGCGTTATAATTGGCCTAAGTACTTAATTATTATTATTAAGTTAATAATCTATATTATATATTCATAAGACGTTGTCCCCCTTTAAAATTGTAAATATTTTTTTAAAAGTGATTGTTATATTTCAAAAATTATTTACAGAATGTTATTGGGTTTGGTTACGTTAGTACAAGTTAAACTGAAACTTTTGAATAGTTAATTTTATTAAAAGAACAGCTAAAGTGGTTTTGTACAAAATATCAGTTTATCTTCTTATAAAGAAAAACTGATAAAAATAAATTTCTTTTATGGCTTCAGCAGTAATCTTCAGTTACTGTACTAAAGAATTCACTTAGTTCAAGGAGCTTTATATTTACAAAAATTATATTAATTATGAAAAATGGTAGTAGTTATAATGGTTGGTAGCTATTGCCCAAGAATTATAAGAAAAACAATAATTATTATAAAAACTAGAATGTTAACAAAAATTTAATCACACATAATTAAATTTATCAATATTTTAGTAGCAAACCACACAAAGAGGATCACAATTCCAGTAATATTTTTATCATGATATTTATGTATTGTGCACTTATTTATATGGATACACAAAGTGCACTGTGGACTTATAAACTCTTTGAAAATATTTATACAAGGCCAAAATTGTAGTATGAAAATAATGACCACAAGGACAAAAAAGAAGGTAATATATTTTACCATACCAGTATTAAGAAATATTTACAAGTATGAACTATAAATAAATATATCTTCATATGGAATATAAAAAGTGTGAGAAATTATTTCAATATTACAATCACTTTTCTTACATAAAATAAAATGACACATTATTTACATATATTCTGAATCAAATACAAGTTTGTGTGGTAGAAGTATATATAGTCTTCGTCAATCAAATGATGGTGTTAGAATGTTAACAAAAACTTTAAAAATTAAGTAATGCACATTTACTTTTAAATCATTGTTAAAAAAAAAAAACTGACTGACTTCATGAACAATTTTACATGAAGCTCTCACAAATTTGGAAACCTAGTTTAAGTTTTTCTTCTATTACTACTGTTATTTCTGATACTATATTTCTTTTAGTGGTTTAGTAGGATCTGATTGTTAGTTAGTTACATACAAAAGATGTTTTTTTCAGTTCTTATTTATTCAGTTTATATTTACTGGTAACTGTTAATTTTTTGGTTTCATGTTTATTGGTAACTTTTACTTAGTCATTTGTTTTCTTGTCAATCACTTAAACCTTGACAAAGTAATGCAAACATCATTAAAATAAAATTTATTTTCTTTATTGTTATTATTGTGATTCTAGTAAAATATTTGTATAAACAATGAATTTGTTTAGTAAAATGAATATTTTATTTTATGAAAAGAAATCATGAAGTGTAATTTTTTTTAATATCAAATTTACACTGTTCACAAGTTTTTATAGTGCCATAAATATTTAGTATTTTATGGCTGCCATTTTATTTTTAAGTTACTGACAATGCTGAAAAATATTAAACCACTTAAATTTTTTCATTTAAGAATTTTACTAGAAAATATATAAATATTTTTACAGTTGGTTCACCCAGAATGTCCTTTAAGTAAAAAACAATTAAAGGGACAAGTAAAGGATATAGTGATCCAATAAAAGTGTACAAATATCGTTCATTAGATATAGTACACTTATTTACAATCCAACACAAATCAATGCTAGCTAAGGCCATAGGCTACTCAGTTATATTCAATATATTCAAAGATTACAATATTATTTGTCTAAAATTGAAAGTAGCAGATATTTTAGTACTGATTATAATTATTCACCACACCTTTCAAAAGATGCTATTCACAAAATATTGGTAAATTCAGTTAAAAATTTGAAGTAAATCTATAAACATATTAAGGCAAGAGATTTAAACAACTAAAATAATTAATACAATGTTTGTTGTCATAAATGTTTCATAAAATTAATAGGTGTATGATTTTATTGTAATAAGATTCAAATTTTTTTGTAAACATTAAATGAAAATCATTTAGTCACTTTTGAACAGAAAATCTTGTGTAGTTATTTTTCCTACTTCATTTGTTAAAACTTGTTATTCTATAACTTGCTGTATACATAAGGACACCCAGCAGGCAGTAATGTTAACAATCTGCTAAAGCACATTGTAAATTTATCAATGTTAACCCATTTGGTGAATGAATGGGTTACCGTTACTTTGTAATGGTTACACTGACTAAAAACATAGTTTTCTGACTTTACCTTTAAATTAAAACAAAAAATGAAACCAATTTTTAGAAAATAGGTAGTGTTATACATAGCTCTAGACCACCAAACAGACAATATTCTAATTCATAATTTTTTTAATGCAGAAACAAAATTTAAATTACAAATTTACTAAAAAAGTTTACTATAGATGTGGTATATATATTTACGTATGAACAAGAATAGCATCTTTAAATGACAATCATCAACATTTACCTAATTATTAAGATAGCTTAAAGATAGGTTAGGTAGAGTCTTTGGTCCATAATGTTGATACAAGAATACAAAATATTACACACTAGTTAGGCCTTTGGTTAAAATTTACATTGATCATTATTGGACTAATTTTTACACTCAAGTAGGTTGTTTTAAGAAACTAGACATGGTTAAGAATGTAAAATACAAAATTTATAAATACTTTTAGTTATTTAGTAACTCAAATCATTCAAAGGAGATTATTACTTTAACACAATATTGTAATAAAATTAATTATAAACAATTATAAATATATTTTACTTTTACACTCATCAATAGTTTACTACATTTAACATTAAATAAAATTTGATAATATATACAATTCTTAATATTAAAATTTTCCAACAACATATAAAAAAATAAAATATATCTTCCTCATTAAATAAAAACCAAAAATTAATAATTTTGTAGCTTTGATACAAATATACTTTAACTCTCGACACTGAAATATACTTACTGGTGGAAAACAGACTTTAAAAAAGCAGAACACTTATTTTAAAATTTAGTCACACAAAGACAATCAACTATCACTAACTGAATTGATGTTCATAATAGTTACAGTGATGACATTGCAAGGGTGCATTTGGCAAGATAGTGAAGGCATATAATAAACACTGAATTTAAGAATAAGTTACTTTTAAAACGATTTGGTTATAGCTTTTCAAAATATTTACAAAATTCTTAAACAACCTACCTGTTTAAAAAAAAATAACGATTGCTTACGGAATGTAAGTACATATAATTAACTTCAATATGTATATACATGCATAAAAATGAGAATACTGTATTTATATTTATAAATTAAAATATTTACATGTAAATAAATCTAAAAAGAGACAGCTGTGCAGCGTATTTTGTTATATATTTTTCAAAAATAATCTACACACTTATTAATCAACACTACAATAAAATATTTTGGTCTAAAATACTGTTTATTATTCTACTTAATGTGGTTAATATTTTAAGAACTGGTTTAAAGATCCTACCTAAATAGAACTGGTTTAACTTATATTTGTTTCTATTTTTTCTAAATTAATTACTCAACATTTAAAAAAATATTTATTGGAACAAAATCTGCAGTTCTGTATTACAAAAATCAGATTAGAAAAACTACTGAATCAAACATTGGTACGGGCTAGCTTACCTCCCCTCTGTTGTAGTTAGTTTGTACTCTGAACATTTTTTCTATTAATTACCTCATTTTATATTATGCGTTTCAAAACGTTCCTTGTTTAAGTACAGGAACAGCCTAACCCATAAATTTTTTACGAAAAATGGAACTAAATTATAGAATTCAGTTTTAATATTTTAAGTTTTTAAATTAATATTTAAATTTTTGTCAAATATTGTGACAATAAAACATCCAATTCTTATAATGTAGCAGAAAATTATAAAAACTAATTACAAATAATAAACATAATTTTTATTTGTGGAAATAAAAGTAAATTTTTTATTTTGCAAAACACTTAAATCTTTCCAGCAAATTTTACAATCAAAATTACAACTACCGGTTGTAGTTAATTAATTAAACAATTAATTATAGTTACTTAAACACAGACAGTACAAAAATCTATGACAGTTAAACCAATTCCTTACACTGACACAAGCTACAAAATTTCTATTCTAAGAGTTTTCAGAATTCAACTTTACATTACTCAAAGTTACATTTGAGTTGCCTATAATATAACTGGACAATATTATTAAATTACTACATTTAGGAATGTATATACAGATAAAAACACTATAATATTCAACTTTGATATAACAAAGCATTTATGTTACAAATATTTATTTAGGCAACTACTATGCAAGCTGGATAAATTTCCAAAAAAGTAGATGAAAAAATTCATCCTGATAAATTAATTTAATTCAAAAGTGAAAATTATTAGCTAATAAATAAATGTTATTAATTACAATGGGGTCACAATTGGTAAGGAAGCCTGATATCTTAATATGTTCATAATGACATTAAATCTTTGAAAATATTTATTAAAAATACATATGAGTCAAAATGAGTAAATACTGTTATACATAGTTTTGATCAACTACAGGCAAATCCTTTTTCTCACACAGTAGCTGTTTCTACATTAACTTCATGAGTATATGGATTATTGATTATTAACACTTTTACCGATACCCCGGTCTTACAGGCCCACAGAAATTTTTGAGGTCTTCTATTGGTAACACTGTTTGAGGTAGAAAGTTCATCCCCCAATACCTTCCCTCTTCTTCTTACTCTAAACAATAAGCACTACTATTTGCTTAATTTTTGTGAGGCAGGTGATTTTGATAGTTGTTTTATTGAAAATGTGCTGGTCTGAGAAACTCAAGTTTTCAGTTAATGGTATTTAATGCGTGGTCTCCCAGACCCAAGGTTATGGTTAATAGTGTAAGCGATTTGTGTATTGGATTATTGTTTTGTTTTATTCAAAATAATAATAATGTATATAACTGCGTGTTGAATTTTCATTTCGTTTTATTCATCTGTATACGTATATGTGTTCTTAGAAATAGTATGTAGGCAATATAGAGAGTCAAAATGAACTAAATAGATCAAGTCGAAAATGTCATAACTTGAATCCTAAAGACCCTGAGTTTAGTGATAGAATACGTGAACTGATTCTTGATTATAATGATTGGGACAGTGACGAAGTATTGTTGACAACTCGATGGTGATCCTGATTTTGTCATACCAGATCAGGAGCAACATGGCGACAACAAGCCAATTGAATCTAGTTCTGAAGAAAAAGAAGAAGATCTACTTTGCATCAAAAATGGGGGGGGGAAACCATTGTAGAAAATATATATAGTTGTCCAATATATACAGTCACAATGTCTGAGAAGATTTGATTTCTTCTAATGTGCCTTAGGTTTGATGACACAGCAACACGCGTTGAAAGAAAAAAAACAATGACAAAGCAGCTCCAATCAGTGAAATATTTAAGCAGTTCATATCTAACAATAAAAGTGTCTACTCAGTTTCGCCTGAAGTCGCAATTGATGAAATGTTAGCTCCATTTAGAGGAACTGTAGTTTTAAGGTTTTTATCCCAAAGACACCTAAGAAATATGGAATAAATATTTTGTGCATGTGTGATCTGAAGACATCTTACCTCTTAAATGCCTATATCTATACTGGGAAATGTAGTGATTCAGATATAATATCTGATTATATTAAACTTTTTCGCACATATCTCAGGTATCTCAGGCCCAGGGTTTCGGTTAGTGTTATAAAGATAAGGTTTCGATAAAAGTGTTAATGTTGCATATATTTTGTAGAAGCGGTCAGGGTTGTCATTTAGTTGAGTATAATTTATTATTAGTGAAAAATAATTGTGGCACTGTAATGAAATTTAAATAACAGAACTACAAAAATTAATGCATTTTACATACTTTACATTGTTTTTAAATATATCCACTGGGCATAACACATTAAAAAAATTAATAAAAACATTTAGGTATAACAAAAGTTTACTCATTTGACAATTTAAAAAAATGGTTTCTGAATCAGTCACAACGTAAAAAGTTAGTGATGATTAAAAAATAGTCAAATTTTGTTAAAAAAAGCAGCCTATAAAAAACCACTATTGTGGTGAAAAACACTGAAGACAAATTAATGATGCTGTTATATTTTTTTAAATTATAAACAAAACAAAACAGGAAAAAAACAAAAACTCATGGACAAAAAAAATGTACATGCATTTAAAACATGATCATCAAACTAATTGTTGAAATTTCAACAATTTGTTTTTTATATAAGGAGGTTAATTAAATTGCCTTGGTTATTATTTCAATAATACAATCACAACAATGATATAAATATACAAGTTTTACTGCATGCATATACACTAATATGAACAATATACAAACTTACAATATACAATTTTATTATTAAGTACTTAGAATGATCTTAATTTTTTTTAACTCATTGATATTTTAGCTTTGGGGTTATATGGCCTTTATAATGGCTAATTACTACTCTTTTATGTCCTTTCTTTTGATTTTATAGATGATAATTTTTCCTATTTCACTTATTTTTTGGTAATATATTTTCCATTTTTTCCAGTTGAGAAACATCCTCCTTTTTTATTTACAGGATTTAAAAAATCACAAATTTTATTAAAGTTCTTAAATAAAAATTTATTCTCTGTATATAGTTCAAAGTGGTTATAGAAGCCAGGTCCACTCGGATGATAAGTCAGTTCTTCACAGGTCTGGTCAAACATCCATATAAATAATAATGTGACAGTAAAAATTGTACTACTTGGTCTTAATTTACAAGACATAAGATTTTCTCATTAAATTTTAAAAAAATGATTTTTAGCGAATTTATGTTTTAGTGATTTTATTATAACCATACTATCGACATATTTCATTAGGATACCTTTTTTTCTAACAACTGAAACTTTTAAATATGTGTACTAGACCACGTATTACAAAATCTTCATTGTTCTTGGTAGTTATGAAATAATTATTTTGTGTATTAAATTTATATTTAAACTTTTTTTTAAATCCCAAAATACACTTAAAAAATAAATACTCTTTTCTTAGACAAGTT
Source organism: Callitettix versicolor (assembly GCA_022606455.1). NCBI lineage: Eukaryota > Metazoa > Arthropoda > Insecta > Hemiptera > Cercopidae > Callitettix > Callitettix versicolor. The sequence continues at coordinate 79,442,214 of CM040186.1, forward strand.
GTTTCAATTGCATTAATACTTAACGACCGGTAACCATAAATAACTTATTTACAAAACCTAAAATATTTGTTATTACTTGATGAAATCGATGATCGATGTTTTCGTTTCATACATCCCTAAAACAAAATAAAATTAATTATGTAAAGAAAAAGTAATCATAAATTTAGTGACACAATATAATATTTATTTGATTAACTAATTTACTGCATCTTTGATTTTTCATGTTTCAAGCAATTATACAATCAGCATAGCTGTTGTTAGCAACCATAACAGCAACACTGAAAACATCAACATGTCAATGTAAAATATAAATTCTTGATATTTCTGTTTTTAAGTATTTATTAATATTTTCAATTCAATAACATCAATATTTTTATTCAGTTTCATCTACAGTCTGCATACATTATATTTTTTTAAATTGTATTGAAAATATTAATTTACTGAAGATTTTAATGTTTATTATAATTAACTGTGAAAACAAAATTTTCAAAATTTATTATTAACGTCAAATAAAAAAAAAACGTAATCAATTTCAAATGTAACATGCATTTTAGATGTAATACTAATTATTACTAGTCAAAGTTGTGAAGACTAATCAAAGAACATTTTTATGGTAAAGTATGAATATCGTAAATTGTATGTATGTATAATGTTAAAAATATTGACAGTGTTTAGAAAGTGGCTGTTATCACACCAGTGAGAAAGTTGCATGCCATGATAATTTTAAAGATGAGATTGAATATAACCAAATAATTGTAACAACAATACTAAACATTACTATTTCATTAAAGAGTTTTTTTAGAGTTATGGTGAATGGTTTATGAATCAGTCTGGTGGTTTTGTGTTGTTTATATCTGTTTTAAGTTTCCTGAGTCAAAAAAGTGTTTTTTGTCCATACATTTCTTTATTTCTGCATGTGTGAATTGTATAATATTACTGGAGAAAAAATCAAAATTTTATCTTGATGGAATCTATTTAACTAGTTAGATTTGTAGTAGTAGTAGTAGTAAAAACTAAAATGTTTTTTGAAGTTTCTTGACAAAAATACTTGTCAATTTATTGTAAATGTCAACAAAATGGTTTTGTTTGCAGTATTTAAAATGTTTGCTACAGTACTGACATAGAAAAGTGGGAAATACTTACGATGTTTCTAAAGAAGGATCATTCAGAATTAATTCAGCCAGCTGATTTGTTGATCCTGATAACGACCCAAGAGCTTGTGCACCTAACTGCAAAATAAGATTTATTTTATTTTGTTTCGCTTTTGTATTTATAGTAACTATATTTTGTATACATATGTATACAAGTTTGTTTGAAACTGAGGTATATTACAAATTCTTAAAAACTTACAAATAATCAGCATGCATCAATCTATGTAAATAACAACGTAAATGTTTGTTCGTTAAAAATCTTAAATCTCCGAAAATTCTTCAATTGATTTGGAATTTTGACACAACATTGCATTCGAATAAGTGCATGTTCTTATATACCTATTATGTTACACCCGTTATAGGCAAAAACATGCTTTTTTTGAAAAATAGCACATCTATTGGATGTAAAAGCAACACATGCTATGCTAAATATTTTACGATTCTATTTCAATATTTCCAATTCCTGATCCATTTACGATTTCCAAATTTCAAATTTTGTCATTCAATTTCAATGTTTCTGAATGCATTGTTAAATTTAACCAGACTGATCTCTGCCATGCTACAGCAAAGCATGGCCAGGTACAGCTAGCTAGTAATAAAATATATCTTGTTTTAATAACAAAAACTTAAGAAATTTTTTAGAATTAAATTAAATTTTATTTAAAGCCTATTTGAATTTACTTTCTCTGTATACAAAATACAATACACAATTATTGCATGGTTTATAAATTAGTCTGGTGGTTTAGCATTGTTTATATCTGTTTTCAGTTCCCCAAGTCGAAAAAGTTTTTTTGACAGTATATCTGTTTTTCTTTGTATGTGTATAATATTACTGGAGAATAAAAAAAAAAAAAATATTTTATCTTAATGGAGTCTATTTACTTATGTCATAAATTATTTTTGCTTAAAATCTTTTAAAAATGCTCTCAAATTGGCTTCCTCACTAAGCTATTAACAGATTTGATTTAATTTAGCTTAAACATAACTCTACATTATACAAAAACAAAATAATACTAATAAATAAATGGCTTACTATTTTGAAAAAGAAATGGGGAACTAAATAAAAAAAAAAAAGGAAAATCTTTAATGGAAAAATTGCAGAAGGCATCACTTTTCAAAATTGGCTACAAACAGATGATGATCATTTATGGATTCACAATTTAAGCCAGTGTACTAAAATTTAAAATAAGTTAAATTTACAGCTCCAGAGAATATAAATTAAAAACCCAAAAAGTAAACCCTGATGTAAATCTTGGTTTCAGTTTACAAATATAAATTACTTTCTTTTTTTTGAATTTTGATCCATAGGATTTATTTATATCGATTAAATTTAAAATTAAAAATAAAGAAAGAAAAATTTGAAGTTTTTTTGACTGTAACAAAATGACATATTACTAAATTTAATGTTAAACTTTCATTTACAGACATTAACCACGGCTGAGAATTAAATGAACATATTCAAAATGTAATTCTTGTTAGCTTACTTGTGATTCTCCTGTTATTGAGCAAGGCGAGACAGGAGGTGTGCTGCAAATAAGGCCTTCATTGAATGCTTCAGCTAATCCCCGCAAACCTGGACCTAAAATAAAAATATTGTTTACTATGCACTTTAAATCTTTGTCTTCACATACTGATGACATGGTTACTTCTACAGTGTCATCATCAAAAATTTTAAAGACAAATGTACTAGCTTAAAAAAATTTGGCCACAGAAGTCAAAAAGTTATATAATTGAACATATCCATTATTCTGATTTGTGTTGAGAAATTTTTGGAATCCCTGGTTTTTTCCTTAGCAACAAGACATTGCGGTGAAAACTTACTGTCCACAAATTTTGTAGTAATGCTTGTGAAATTTAGTTGTTTTAATTATTAGTTCGAAACATTTTGCTATATAAACATATGTTTTTGAATGCATTGCAAATTTTTTATAATTTGGATAACATAATTTTTTTTTATAATAATGTAATGTAAAAAAATAAATTAAATATTTATTGTTATGACAGCAAACAAAACCACAGGTACCGAGCACCACAATAACTGCAAAAAAAGCAACTTCACTGTCCTTGAACATTTTGGTGTGGTGTAGCTGGCTTTTACCGCAGAGGAACTGATCATCAAGCACAACATGAAGTAATTTTGGCTCAAATTATGACCCTTAACAGCATAATAACTATCAAATTATTGCTATTTTAAAACCATACAATTGTTTTGCCAGACCCTGTAGTGAGCAAATTTGTATTGCTGTTGTGAGCAAAGCAGCTATGTACTTTTAATCACAAACAAACTGGTATAACATTAGGACCAATCTTATAAAACTGTTTTCAAAATGAATAGACTTGAAAAATACAATACTTTTTATTTTATTCTACAGGCAAGTATTTTTCAATATAAAAGTAATGTGTTTGTACTTAAAGTATAGATCTAAGTATCCATTATTAAAATAAATATTTCATAATAACCTTCATTGTCAACATTCAATCCACTGGAAATACTTTCTCCTGTTGAACTGACTCCGCTTGAACTACGCACACTGTCACTACTAAGTGCTATTCCTATTGGTCGATGAGTATTAATCATAGATTCATTTGCTGAAGATGGACCAGCTGCTCCGCAATTCCACGAAAGCCGTTTGTGTATACTAGAGTCTTTGTTGTCTTGTTTCTATGTTAATAAATCATCACTTTGATTAGAAGAAAGTAGCATGCTGATAATAAAGATATACAGTAGATTCTCCATTAACCACCATTCTCTGGGCTGTTGGGGTGACGAATGACAGAATAGATGGTTAACGGAAATAGACCACCCTTACTTTTGGCAATAAATAAAAATAAAATACTGTACTCTATTTATAACAAAGAATGTTTTATTATTATTATTTTGAAAATATCGTGAAACTTAAATTTTCTACTTAACTCTAATTATGTATTAACAAATTTTACATACATAAGTTCTTAAAACAGTAAATTACTCATTCTTAACCTCTTGATAAGTATTCATGTAACATGCGAGAGCATCATGCATGCCACTTTAGAGTACTCACATAACTGTTAAGTGATTGACTTAAATACTAAATAGTATTATTGTAAAAACTGTGAGAGTGTTTTTTTCTTTCAATAGAAACATTCACACTCTCTTTCCCAATTTGTTTACACTATTTGAAGTGTTTCTAGCTCATTACACTAGATGGGCTACTAGTACTTTTCCATTAATAATGCTTGCTTAAAGTAGCAATTAGTGTTAGCTGTCATATTCTATGCTATAGATAAGTCGTGTCCAGTTACAGTATTTTGTTTAGTCTAGAAAATTACTTTTAAAATTATTACAAATTATTTAGAATAGAAGACTGTTTAAAAATGTCAGGTAACAGAATTAATCTGACAGTTAATAGAAACTGGGGATTAAAAGGTTGGTGGTTAATAGACTCTAATGTATATTTTTGTTATGTGGGCTAAACACTTTAATTTTAAATTAAGTTTAGCTTCCAAACACGGATTTTTCCACTCAGATTAAGAATAACTGTTATGTTTCCATGATTCTTCTTATATCACATAGCTTAGTTTATGTAGAACTTTGTTAATATTTCCATTTTACTTTATCACTATGCAATATTCAAAATACAAACTTTCTTAACCAATGTAATTTGGCTGAAAGTAGGATAGTCACCAAAAAACCTTGCATAAAACACAAAAATAAAAATAAGTTATTACAAGGGTTGGCCGTAAAATAAGGTTCCCAATAATTTTTCACAATGAAAAACATGTTTATTTTCATTGAAAAATACATTTTTGCACACAGTGAACCATCTTTTGTATGTCTGAGTTGAAAAACTCTGCTGCTGCACTGCGAAGGTCTTCTTTCAGTTCCTCTCCAGTACTGAAATACGTCCCACCTAAGTGTTCCTTCAAATTATGGAAGAGATAGTAGTCACTTGGGGCTAGGTCTGGGCAGTAGGGCAGATGTGTACAAATTAGTTGATGAGATTTGTTGTTACATAGACTGTGTTTAGACGAGTGTTGTCCTGATGGAAACAAACTCCCTTCATGAGCATGTCTATCCTCTTGTTTTGAATCGCACAGAGAAGGTTCTTTAACATCTCATAGTAGCGATCAGCATTGATTGTTGTTCCAGTATCTATGAATTCACACAACAATAACTTCTTCCTGTCCCAAAACATGCTTCTCCATGACTTTGCCAGCAGACTGTGTTTGAACTTCCGCAGCTTTGGCGAACTCTGGATGTTTCCACTGATGTCATTGTTCTTTCGTTTCCGGTGTCATATAGTGTACCCAGGTCTCGTCCCCAGTGACAATGGAGTCCAAGAATTTCTTGCCATCGGTTTCGTAGGCCTGAAAAAATTCACGAGCCGCATTCGATGATTGCCGTTGCTATTTGTGGTCTGCTGTAAGAGCTGTCTTGGGACCCACTTTGCACAAACCTTGCTATACCCTAAATGGACTTTCAAAATTTTATTAATGCAGGTCTTGCTGGCATTAGGGTTCATTTTGGAGAGCTCCCAAACAGATGACCATCCAGAATGCTGTTCATCATGAATGGCTGTACATCCGTCTTTGAATTCTCTGCACCATTTGCACACCATATGCTCACACATTTTCTCTGTAGACTTCACACAGTGGACAGTGGACATGAATGTCCACTGGCGCAGTGTTTTTTGCAGACAAAAAACAAATCACAGAGCGTAATTCACACCTGGTGAGAGACAGGAAAGACAACTCCATTATTAATGGCTACCAAGCCAAGATTGAGCATTGCAGACCACTCACGGAATAGGGATTGGGACTGGAGGAACCAAGCTGCAAGCCAATGTCACTGGATCCCGTGTAACAACGTTTGCAGCAACTATAGCGCCTTGGGAACCTTCTTAATACAGACAACCCTCATAATTTGAGCCTATGACTGACAAAAGATATGCTACAAGTAAGATTTAATTATGTAATATACACAATCAATGTAAACATTGATTTGCAAGAAGCTAGTGTTATGGGTAGTCTACAGAAATAAAATGTTAGTCAAGTAAGCAGTGCTAAATTACTGCTTCTATTCCTACCACCATATTTCTTCAACAATATGGCCCAAAAATTATACTTGAATAGATAAACATAAACAATAATTGACCGCAGTCAGATTTGTGAATGCCCTTTATCCTTTTTAGGAATAATAATAAATTTTTCAAAATCTAGGTTTTATTATCAGATTTTATAACACTTATAAACAGTAGATAACAAAACAACAGGACAAATACAGCCAAAATGTGTCCAAAGTAACAAATATTTATTTTGGTATAACAATCATATTATGGAAAGTTTCCTGCTTTTAATCAGAATAGAAGTTCATTTGTTAATATCTTGTTTCAAAAACCTTGAATCATTTTGTACTTACTTTCATATCATCAATAGCGCCAGCAGTGTGATATCGTTTATTATCCGTTCTTATTAGTCGCTTGATGAGTGCTTGCCTTTGTTGTGCTTGGGAAGGCTGTTGACTAGGTTCTGGATTTTCTCCTTCGGTAACTCCTGTTGGCAATATATATTTAGCAATGAGTGTGAAGTAATCAACACAGTCATGTGGCTTTTTTACCACAGCTCTACCAATTAGACTACTTGATTAGGTTTGTCAAATGTCATAATTTAACTAAAACTGTCAACAGCAATATTACTCAGAAAGGCATCTAGGTCTTAGAGAGCAATTAATGAAGAATGTTTTCAAATATTATGGTAAAAATTAATAATTAACACATGAACATTAGAACTCAAAATAATGAAATTAAATTTTGATGAAATTATGAAGTTATATTTGAAGGAAATTATGATTAGCAAGAAGTTAAAAGAGCTTATAGTTCACCAAAGTTCTTTGTAATCTACCACTTTTAGTAAATATTTTTGTCAAGGTTCATTTTTATTTTTCCAATTTTTTATACCACCTTGAATTTTTCATGTATATTATCAAAATGTGAGTAAAATTTGTTATGCCAGTTTAACAAAACTGAGTTTATTAAACTGACATTATTGTTATTTTTACTGATGTCCTATCCTGTATGCATCTGTTGTGTGTGTGTGTGTGTGTGTGTGTGTGTGTGTGTGTGTGTGTGTGTGTGTGTATTTGTTTGTGTTGCAGTTCTGCAATCACACTGATTGTTTTGAAAAAATTAGTATGAAGGTATCTTGTATAAAATTGCAATGCCACATGTGTACGATGTTTTTAAATTCACTTCCATTTCAAGATCGTAGCTTTTGATTTAAAGATAACAGAGTGTATTTGGTGGCTATTTTCTGTAGTACTGGCAATGACTCACCATCACAATTGTGACCTCTTCATGAAGAAAGAGCATAAATAAAGTTGGTCCAGTAACATTTTTTGTAAATATTACGATTACCAGTTAAATTGTCAGAAAATGTTGCATGTCCAAGAGTGCTATTGTGAAGCAGCACAGGTAAATTAATTAATTAAAATTATACTGTGACATCTACTGTTTTTTGAACTACTAGTTAACCAATACACAAACCAAATGATAAATTGGTCAAGTTGAATTAGAGCCCTCACTTTGCCAAGGCCCATAATGATTAAACCATTGTTAATTAGATATAATGGTCAACACTTTGGCCAATTGCACTTTTATTTTTAAAATGGAAGTGTACATGCATAGTTTAACAATGCCAAATCAAATAATCTGTCACATAGCAAAGTGTAACCCTTGCTTCTTTATTCTTTAAACAAGCTTATTCTTGATGAATTTGTTAGGCTTTTTATCGTAATTAGTATCACATATAGTTATACTGTGTGTGCTGTGCAGGCATGCAGCAAAAGGATAATGGAAAAGGTACAGGCTGAATGGTTTTATTTCTTGTATGTTGTAACATATGGTTGTGGTTTTTTAATTTTACATAGGTAGTTTTTTTTTTTGAGGGCAGGAATAATAATTACTACATACACTCAAAATCTTTTTCTTTACCTAGAAATCACCGATATGACTTTTTTGCGCTTATTATCCATAATTAATACCAGTTAGACTAATAAGGACAAGCGTTCAGCATTAACGGTAAGGGTATAGCAATGATAGTAATTGTGGTGCGAAAAAAGAATCTTAAAGGTACAGTTTCTGAACATGACCAATGCTTTAGCACATCAATAAAGTGGTTGACCCTATAATTAAGGTATTTCATCTTTAAAAATGTCTTATAACCAAGGTACACACCCCTGAGTTGTAACACCGTGTTTCAATAAACACAAAGAATTTATTTGCTTTAACTTACCTGAAATTACAGGTATGTCCACATCACAGCTACTGGTTGTAGCGATACTTGAGCTGGCAGATGACACAATGTGCCTTGTCTTCAGTAATGGAGGATTTCTTGAAAGAGTCAGGGCTGGAGCTCTACGCAGAGGCGGACTAGGAGGAGGGTAAGAGGTACCACGGTGAGGTGTCCCACGTGGAGGCACTAGGAGCAGACTATTAGGAGGATTTGCTGATGTACAAGACACTTGGTTGAGATCAGGTAAGGATTGGCCGAGGCAGGAGAATACAGGAACCTGTATACTTAACGTGTTTGGACTCGTACATTTTCGCCTGGAAGAAATAACTAATGTTTAATTTAATTGTCTCTTATTATATTTTAATGATTAAACAAAGTGTGTGTGTGTGTGTGTATGTGTGTGTAATTGTAATTTGTTTATTTCTCATAAGAACCACTGAAAATTAAACAAAAATTTATTTTTCTCAAAATCTGCTTCAACAATTTTAATAATATTTAGCTCAAAACAGTCTCTATTTAGCCATAAAAAAATCTTGTTCAAAATATACTGATAACGACTGGAAAATCAGTTCATCAAATTACTATCATTTAATAACATTCATAACTTAAGTCTGTGTTCTAAATTTTAAATAAAAATTATTATTGTTCAGGGGGTGAATGCAAAACAAATACCACTCTCTGAGATTGTTTAGTTGTTCTGGGACCATTGTATAATTTACAAGAAATTAAATATGTCTATCACTGAAGATTAAATATGTAATTATATTTTAACAAATTGAGATACTCTTTATTAAACCTAATGCTAGTTATAAAAATTTAGCTATTTCTGAAATATTTTAAAACTTGTTTCCTGTTTTTTTTAAATTTAATATCTATAAAGCAGTGTTAATGAAGTTAATTTATTATTTTTTAAAACTTAAGTTGTAATAAGTAATTTTTATTGAAAATATGAAATGTACAACATTGATGATCCTGAACACGTTTTATGAGGTTCTTAAATATTTTGTTTTGTTTATGTTAGAATTGTAAAGCTTTTACAGCATTATCTTTTATAGTCTGATAATCTTGATATAAAAACTGAATTTTGTAGACCAGTTGGTTACACAAGCAATATATATTAATAATTTTGAAAATGGGACTTTGTACTGTAATGATTCATTTTAATAATTTTACTACGGAATATGAAAACATTCACATACTAAAATATTACTTTATTTGATGTATTATTCAATGTTGTTAATTTTTATAAAATCTTTTCCATAATGTCAGTGTTGCAATTATTTATAAAATTTACTACAGAAAAATATTCCTACTCTTTAATATTGAAGAAAGTATATAGTTAGAAAATATTAACTATATTATAGCCTTCCTATAAATTACTTTTTTTCATATAAAAACTTTACAAATTAGTGTTTCTCAGCAATTATGTTATTGTGATTTAGAGACATTGGACTTGACTTGCCCAATATTGTTTGCTATCAATAACGAAATACATTTGGCATTGTGCCTACCATAAACATATCTGTGATTTATGAAATCTAACCTGTCATTGCGTGGTGACATAGAATGATGACTCCTATCTGTCCCCAATTGTGGAACACCTTCATCTGAGCTCTGACTTGACCCTCGTATTTCATTCTCCACACTGACACCTCGAGATTGACTTATACTGCTTATTGATGATCCTTCATTCATTTCCATTGAGCCACTGGTCAAATAAATCAGACCAATTAATTAAAGTGCTAACTTAACTAAATAAGGCTTGCTTAAAATTAAAATAAAATACCAGTGCTGTAATTATGGAAATTGTAATACATATTTTAAAATGTTAAAATTTTTTACTATATTTGGGTGGAAGATCAATAACAAAAAAAGTTATTTTTTATGTTTTGTGCTTTACAAAACAACTATATACATAAAATTTTAAATAATATTTTATTAATTAATAAATTTGTTTTTAATTGCAATGCTCTTTTTTCTGTGTAAATTTTTCACAAAACACTGTGTGTGTGTGTGTACATATTTTTTATTATTTTTTTTTTTTGGTGTTTAAAGTCCGACTATTGTGCACACTTGGGATAATGCAGACAATGGGATGATTTATAGCGTATGAAAATGCCTAGCCCTCGCTGGGAATCGAACCTGGGTCCTCGGGGTGAAAACCTAGTACACTATCCACTAGGCCACCGAGGCGGCTATATATATATATATATATATATATATATATATATATATATATTTTTGATTTGTTGTCAAAACAACAACACAAAAATCAGTTGAATAGCTATCTTTTCTCCTACGTTTTCTCCTAAGTACTCACAAAGTGAGGCAAAACCAGCAAGCTATTTAATAAGACTTGACAAAATGGCTGCTATACTCAAATCGTTAAATTTAATAACTTAGTAATGGCAATTTTTCATTACCTAAATGTCAACTTGAAGAAACAACAGGTAACAATTATAAGACAAACCAAAACAAAATTTTAAAAAAATCCAATTTTACATTAAATTTTTATGTAATCTCCATGATATAAAAGGATGGTCATTGTGCACAGTATCATTTCTCTTGTTGATTAAAACTAATAATGCTTTATTTACCACAAAAAAAAAATTACATGTATAATTCTGTAAGTATTTTAAGGCAATCTGCCTCTCTTGATAATTATAAAAGAGGAAAAGCTATTTAGAGTTTATGGTTAAGTACTTATTTATTTAATACCTTTTGACCTCTGAATCATACCTGATAGTTAAACCTTCTAGTACATCTAAAATGTACCAAACATCAACTATTTTTTTAATACTTCATTTCCTTAGTGAAAAAGTAACGGACTAATATCTATTTAGTGTAAGCTGATACACTTGTATACAACTAACCTGTGTGAATGATTAAGGCTACTCCCCCTTGTAGATCCTCTTGGACTCTTCAAAGGAAAGAGTCCAAGAGATGTTACGCTGTGTGTGTCCAAATCATTATCCAATGTTTCTTCAACCCAGTCGTCTTCATAATAACTACTAGGCTGACGACTCAAGGCTAATATCGAATGTGCTTTAGCGGTCGTAGCCTGTTTGGCTGCACTGTATAGTTCTTGTGCCTTCCGTATATTTGCTGCCCAACTCTGAAAATATAACACTGTTATTCCAATAACAATAATATAAACGTAACAAAAATACGAATTATTTTATTCTTTTAGTGTCAGCAGAGTCTGAAAAACTATGGATATTCCCCTAGTGTGAAAAAACACTAATGGTTTTGGAGAAGTGTTTATCTATTTTATGGTAATAAATTACACGCTTTACATTACAGGCTTTAATAAGCATTGTAACACATATTAAGCATGTATTTGTTAAGTACAACATTATTAAACTTTCCAGTTTTGTTCAATGTTCCAGACTTTGAAGTCTGTTCAATTCATATTAACGGTTGAAATTTAAATTTGAGTGTTTTGCTTTTAAGAGTTTTAAATGAACCAGCACACTGGTTAAATGGACAACAATTAAAAAGAATGAATCAGCTGACTTATCACTTGCAGCATGCAATTTAAATGACCCTTTTGAAAAATACTATATTTTTTACCCAAATATAAAATGATTTTTGAATCATATTCCACAAATTTTTAGCCACATGGTAAAAAATCAGCAGCATAAAAAAACCTTAAGTTCCTGGTAAAATTTTCAGACACTGGTAAAATTTTTTCGAGGTTCATAAATACAAAATTTTTTAATGTCTTGAAAAAATCTGATTTTTATGTTGATCCAATCTAGGTTTATAAATTTTTGAGATTTTTCTAGTTAATGTGTCAAAATCAAAAATCAAACAGGGACACTTGAACTTCTGAAGAGGTATGGTGGTTCTTTATGAACTCATTATGTGCAAAACACTATATATATATATATATATATATATATATATATATATATATATATATATATATATATATATATATATATATATATATATATATATATATATATATATATATATTGACAATAATAAATATTATTTTTGAAATAATATTTTAATACAGTCTTGACTGTTTTATTCATAAAATAAAACAGAATTTACCTTAAGTAGTTTCGTATCAGAACTGCTCAGGAGGAATGCACCACAAGGCACTCTATATTCAGTCAGGTACACTAGTGCTAATGTAGCGGGCTCACGGTTCAGTTCTTGAGCAACAAGTCTCTCTACAAGATAAGGTTGGCGTAAAACTCTAACACGACCTTCTGATCTTCTTGAAGCAGGTTTGCAAATTAGTAACATATCTGTAAAGAGGAAACAGTGCACATCCATCTGGAAAAGTAGAAAAGAAAAGCAGATAAAATAGGTGGCTGATTTAATATGTTTTCTATGTTTATAGTTAGGACTCTGTCGTTGGAGACAATGTATTTTTTTTTCCCGGCGAAAAACTGTTAAGGTTATCATTGCCGTGGAGACAGACACTCAAATCCTTCTTTAAACTTGCTTTTTGCAATTGCATGCACTATAAAAATAACGAGGCACAAGGCACATTTCCAACTTTGAATTCTTCAACATATCACAAAATTAATTGTTTAGACAAAATATTAAAATTTCTTTCAGATTATATTTGATCTCTCAAAATTATTCTATGAAATCACCATTTCTAGTTAGTCAGTCTTTTTAAAGTGATAATCTAATAAATGAGAAAATTTGCAAATACAATCCATTCATTGTAAGTTATACTGTTTAGTTAATTCTATTTCAAATTATCTATGATCCACTCACATTGTTTTTTATACTGATCCACTTTTTGAAAACTGGTTTTGATTAAACTATTATCACATTCTAGTTATTCATATTAAATCACAACACAATAAACGCACACAAAAAAAAAACAATAAAATATTATTGATATTACACATGGTAATATCAATCATTGTAACATGTCTACAGATGTTGACATGACTATAGTTTTTTTATGATCTAGTATGAATGATATAAAAAGTTATTATTGTTGACTGCATTATTACTACAATTAAAATAGTTCTTTATTTCAGTTGCAATAAACTATATTTCAGTCGCAAAAAAGTGGAATAAGATTACAATTACACAGGTGATCTTTTCCATACATAATTTAAAATAATTCCCTGCTGTAATTATACATTCTGAAATAAGGGACATGTTAACTTTTGTATCACTACTTTAAATGAATTGAGTCGCCTATTGAGATAATGCAGCAGCTAGGGGTTGAATGAAATAATCTGAAGTGCAAGCATAGTGAGCAGTTTTGTAGGCTAAATACAATAGGAATTTGTTTACAAACTAAACAAAAAGTATTCTATAAAATATATAAATCTGCACTTTCTCTGAAGAGGTAACTTCCCTCTCCCTCTCAAGGATCCACACTGATAAAATAATATAAAAAGTTTAAAAGTTAACCTCATATGTAAACTTTATGCCTTTAAATTTCAACGTAATGAAGATGTGACTACTGAATGTTATTCTTTTTTTTTGTATACTTCTTATGTGTTTAAAGTCAAGTAGATTATTATTTAGTAAAAATTATGGTTTTGCTTTTATAAATATTTTAAAAACATTTATTTCTTTAAGACAGTTTAAATTCAAGGTATGCTCTTTTGATATTACTTTATAATTTTACATTACCAACATGGATATCAACTGTTGTACTTACTTTAGAAGTAGCATTGTCTTTGAGTTTCAAATCCCCTTCCAGAAGGAGATGCCTTTGCTGTGAGTTACAACATCCAGGCATTGGACAGGTTAAGTCCAAATCATTGTAACTTCGAACCAGTCTCTCCAAATCTTCATCTTTTGATTCCTTGAAATAAGAAATAATAATGTTAAATTAATTTTTTGAAGTTAAACACTGCTAAACAAGTACTAGAACATTCCTATTGTAAAGCTTGTTGCGTTTCCTGGAGCTGTAAAAAAAATATAACCATATATCTGTTATAAGTTTTCTTGACCCTAAAGTAGTCAGTCTGTCCGAAAATGTGTGTTTAGAAACAGTGCTGAAGACAAAAAAAAAAAAAAAAAATTAAAGATTTCTCTCAAAATTTAGCATGTTTGTCTATGTCTCAAAACTATTTTTAATTTTGCAGAAACAGTTTTGAAACATTTTTGGACAAATTTAAAAACAAACAAAAACAGAGTTTTCATAAAATTGGTTTTGATTTTAATCAATCTTTGGTCAAGTGCAGGCCGTAAGAACCTAAACAGGTTCCTATCTACACAAAAAAAACTTGTTTGAAATTAAAAAAAGCAGGAAACAAATTTTAATTCCTCAAATCAATTATTAGATTTTTGGTGATTTTTGAAGATTCATAAGATCATAGAATTTCAAATTTGTTTTGTTTTCATTTAACCTCTAATCATCTTTTCTCTTATTTCTGTTTCTGATACTGCTGAATTACAACAATTACAAATTGAACAACAACAATTTCAATTTGAAAATAAACACTATTGGAGCAGCCATCACAGTAAGACATAGCAGGCCTGGAATTATGAAATAAGCGCCGATTATGATCTACAGAACATGTTCTTAGAAGCCATTTAAAGTTTTATGTATGCATCGTATAATATGTTACACATAGTATGTAGCACATAACAGAAAAATGAATCCTATGGCTGTGAGTTAATTTTTATATAGTATAAGATGTTTCCAATTTTTAAAGGATTTGCACTGCTGTCATTTTGCAAGGGATGAACAGACTTTCTTGAATAAAGAACATGCCTACAATACTTCTAAAATCAATTGTTGGACCAAGTTTATTCAAAATACTTGTTATGTAATTTTGCTCTCTGTTAGTTTTGGAAATTTTCAGCAATATCTTTCCTATATTGTTAAAATTTATGTTTAAAAGCTGTTTGCAACACTTTAAATAATTGAACATTAATTAACAGACTATCTTCTTGCAAAACAGACAAAATTTTCCCAATTACATATTTTACACAATGATAAAAGTTCATTGTAAGCAGAGTTTTAAAGTTCTATTTTAGTACAATAAACTGTTATAACTTTACTAATAATTTGAATGAAATAATTGCTGTTGTAATATTTTACAGACTCATAATAAAATTGGTGTCATTGTAATAAATATATTTAGATTTTATTTTATAAACAATGAAGTGATGAATAAACATTGGAAAAACATTTCATCAGATTACCAATTAAAATTTATTAAATTAAACATATAAATGTGATATCAATTAATTGAATTTGAAAATATGTTGGTAACAGGGTGGGACCTCGCTCATGACTGAACTTGTTTGTAGGTTAACAGACATCCTGCAGAAGTGCTTTTGTGTTCTAATGAAACTGGAAACTAAATAGAAACAGTTGTACAAAAATGTTGTATTTTCACATGTTTAAAACACCTTAACAAAATATATAGATAGCAATATCCTAAAACAATTCTCTTTGGAAAAAGTCTCTAAATCATCTATAATGATGAGCGGTCTAGAATAAATACATTTATTCTATTTAATTAATGGAATAAATCATGAATTATTTTTATTTAAGTACATTACTGAGCAAAGTATTTATTTTGAAAAAATTAGTAACTTAGTTTTTAACTCAACTTACAACTTTTTATATGTTTTTCTGTTTAGAGAATAATGTATTTGAAACATGATATTTACAAAGTAAATACTGTTTAATTATAATAAATCTACCAACATTGTGCAGGAATGCATTCCTGTTATGCAATAATAGGAATCCTTGTTACAGTCAATTTCTACAGTAATAATTTCAATTGTAGGGGTGAAAATTAGGTCTTTTTGTATTTATTTATAAATAGGTCCCTAAACTATTAAAAAAATAGGTCCCTTTATTTATTTTAACATTTTTAATAAATAATATATTCTTTTTTTACACAATACTCAAATTTGTACATATTTATAAATAAAATATACCACCCTTAAAACTATTTCTCAAATTTTGTTTGAATTACAAATGAGATTTTTTTATAAATTAATAACCAAATTACAGAAAAAACATATAATTTGTCCCTAATCTACCATATTACCAATTGTTAAACAGCCATAAGAACTGTTAAAAGTATTACACCAAGTGAACAATAATTTTGAAATGGACACATTTATCATAATTTAAAATACGGACTAATCCTTTGCAGTGACTCAGCAATGCTAATGTAACATTAAAGGAATGTTACATAAAACAAACAAACAAATAATAACAATCAGAACTACTGCTGATTTATACTGCCTTTGTTTAAATGCAAAGGCATCCTTGTGAGAAGCCTTTATGGAATTAGAAATTTTAACTTTTTAATTTGTTTAAATTTTAAAACTATTATCTACTGATGAACAATATGACATTGTGCAACAACAATTTTCGTAATTATAAAAAAAGAGGTTATCATTTCTCACATCATCCACATTACGAAACGTCCTTCTCATTTATAAACTTCATTTTATAAACTTCCAAATTATTTGGGTTGGAAGTAAATTATACTATATTTGCAAATATCTAAAGACCACTTTGTAAAAAACTTTACAGGTATTTGGTTAACAAGTTTTCTGTCATAATTTTTATTTTCTGTCATTGCTAAACACAGTTGTTAATTGTGAATTTTGTGAGCTGTAATTTACTTTTTTACTTGCATTCTTTTACTTGGGCCAAGAAACTGTATTAGAATTCACGATAAAAATTAAATGAGGTTATCTGTTTGAAGCTCTTATATTTTCCCTAGATTTAACAATTAAGGTATTTTCTAGATTCTTAACAAATAAGTTACCAAGTCTCTTTTCCAATCTACCATTTATATATTGAATTGTGTTACTGCTGAACATAGGATAAAAGCATGATTGCACAAGAACACTAGCCTCCTTTTTATAAATAACCTTGCTTTTTCAAAATCTATGGACAGTAATGAATAATGTTTTAGTAGTTTTAAGTTATTCTCTGTAAGCTTTTACTTACCACAACATCATATGCTTCTATCCTTGCTATAACGCCTCGCAACTTTTCCAGGTCTTGTTTTTGCCGCAGCGTTGTGTTAACACTGTTTACAAACAAATCTACCCTTCGAATCTAAAACAAAGAAATATTTTATTTTGTAATATTAAAAAAACAGTGTAAAAACACTGTACACATTTTGTTACATTAAACTGTTTAAAAAGGGCTAAAATGAAACCAAAATCTCTGAAAATAAAATTTTTGCATTAACACCATACTGAGAGAAGTAAACATTTGGTTTAATGATGAATACATTTTTATATTATTACAAAACTAAGTTAATTTTCTGTTTTTGACAATTAATTATTATGTGATACAGTTGAGAAAAATCAACAAAAGAAAAACCTCAGAAATCACTGGAATTTATAAACACATTGTAGGATGAAATTTCTTTTTATTTCACAAAGGTAATCTTACTTCAAAGAAAAGTTGTCTTCAGTGAAGTGAACCTTATCACAGCTTCCTTTCAATCCTTTAATTTCCTTTAATTCCAACAAATAAAAAGAAGATTTTAAAAATTCCAAGAAATTTTACTTTAAAGTTTTCATTAATGGTTTTTATTCTTTCAAAACTCCTACAGATGGGCAAGGATATTAGTAATGCACAGTTTAACAGCAATAATTTTATTTATTAACTAATAAGAAAAGCTGGATAAAACCAGTACAGCAGCAGAGCTTTGAACATATGCAGATGACAAAAGAACGAAAAAAGAGAAAGGAATAAAAAACCTGGTAATAAAAGAGTAAATCTTGCATAAATGTTAAAAAAAATCTGCATTCAATTTACGTTATTTTGTAAAGGGGCTTAAATATAGACATTTTTAGTAAATTTCTTGTACTTCAATTTTTGTATATTGAGTTCAAATATAAATCTGCCACTTTACATATCTGTTTTTGAATATGTTCAGAATTTGAACAAAAACTTAAAAATGATGTTTTATAAGATATGTCTGTAAAATTGCAAAATTTCCAGTCCTTCACCAATCTTTAATAATTTTTATTTTAAACCAATACGTTTTAAGATGTAGTGATCCATATATTTTAACTGGGTTCACAAATATAATGTAAATTTGTGGGCACAGTAAACTGGGGGGGGGGGCACAGTATGTGTAGAGTATCATAAATACTAGATAATCTTAAAGGTAATAACTCGCACAATTGAAGGCATTCTGTGTCAACTGTATGTCAAAGAAATTACTATAACAGAAGTTATAGTTAATGGAAGTTTGAAAGTTGTTATAATGTTTGCTGTATACAACAGTCTTGAATGATTTTCCAGCAACCATACAAATTGGACATAAATAAAAGCAATAAAACAACATAAATAAAAACTTTTTTATACCAAAAAAATGAAAATTTGCACAAACAATTTTTCTTGGCAATAATTTTGACAAGTTTGTCAAATTAATAATTGACAATAATTGTCAATTGACCCTGCGAAATTTGTTCATGTTTTCAAATGGCAGCCATTCAAAATTTTATAAATTTTGTAACTTTTTAATATATAATCATCATAGCCTGCATTATTATTGTATTTTATTTTGTTAAACTTGTTGTCAGTCACATGATAATTTACGCATATTTTAATGCTGATTACGTTAAAAATGTGAGCAAAAAATTGAATCTGAAGATATTAATGAATTTTTTAAGATTTTTAAACGTTTTTTATAAATAAATGGATTTTTTCGGATAACTTTTTTGAACTTACTTAACCTATTACAAAATAAATTTTTATTGTTTTTCATATACAGAAATGTTAATTTATGTGATGTTAGTTTGGGACATTCACTTCAATCCTTACAGACAACTAATTTTTTATAACCATCATTGAGTCCCTGCTAAGTTCCATTAAAAAAAACTTGTAAAATATTTCTAAACTATTTTATCAGATGAACTCGTATTATAAAGTGTTATAATATGCTTACTTTTTAAAACAGCCATATTTTAAGTTAGCAATAAAAGGTTCTATAAAATGTATAGCATCATAGAAATGAGCACAGCTGTTTCTTTTTACAGTATCTAAAACAAACTGTGTTTTATATGTTTTATTGAGAGTAATCACATACTCAGATATGTAGTAAAACACCTTTTAATATTTTACATACATCGTTTCTGTCGGATAATTTAAAATACTTTCAGATAATATAAATCTGCAACATGAAATGTAATCAAATAAAATTCACCAATAATGTGAATTACTGATGAACTCTGTTTAGCTACATCAATAAAATAATGTTTAGATTTAACAAGTAAAAGAAGGTACTGACTGATTTTGATGAAACTTAGCATGGTGTGTTGATATTTCGAGACAGTTTTTAATTTTTCAAAAAAATTGCATGCTCTCTTTTGGTCAAACTTCAAAAAACAGTTTAGGAAAAAAATTATATTAAAACCAACCAAATGGTTTATCAGAATTTAGAATTTTAGTTAAATATGATGATTAAAAAATTAAAAAATGAAAGAAATCTACAGTAGAGGAAGTAAATTAAAAAAATACCCTAAGTGGTGCTTATTTTGTTTTTCCTTATTTAATCCAGAACCATAAATTAATTTTACTTCAAATCTGTTACAACCACTTCAGTTTTTAAACTTCATAAAATGTATGATTAAAATTTAAGATTTTTCAAGGAAATAATTTAATGTGTGAAGTTTTTATAACGTCTTTGTATTGTTTGTAATAAAATATCTTACAGAAACTACTTCTAAATTTGTATCAAAAATTACTTATAATAATGAAGAACTAGCATGGCTGGTTGGTATAGCTAACCTGATAAAATAAGTCCATCCACTAACTTAATTTTATAAATGCAAGAATGACAAGCAAGAAATATTAGAAAAGCTATTTCAATTTCATCTGGTTAGAAAACAGAATTTCCAAACTTAATTAATTACAAATATTTAAGTTTTAATCAGATTTTAAAACAAAACCTATATTATGTGTTTTTATATGTCATGTAGCAATTATTTTCTGTAAGGACAATCCAGAAAGTAACTTAAGTGTTGGAATAAAAACAAACTGAAATGACAAAAACATTTTTTTTATTATATAAATTTGATAGCATAACTTTTAAGCTATTTTACAATTTAATTCTTATTAAAATTCATGAACTTATAGTGGCTATGCACCAGTTTGTTGGTACCATTGTCATCTGCTGCCTGAGACTTTAACCACTCATTCACACCTTCTTAATTCCATATCACCATCGCAGCTCTGGGTTGCAAGAAAAGTCTGCAATTTGAAGTTGCTTGACATTGGAAGTGTCATAATATCAATGTCAACTTTTAACCAACACTATATGGAGGTTGGTGGGACACTTTCCAACCAAAACCATCCAAGAACTTTCAAGTGCAATTAATTGGCTGAGTACAGGCATGCACTGTCATGAAAAAACAAAAAATTTTGAACTCTGTATTCCCAGACACATGTTTTGAACTACTCTTCTCGATTTTTTTAATGTTTTGCAATACTTTTCTATAGTAATGGTTGAACTTCACTCGAGGAAATTAACAAAAGTACACATTTCCTGTCCCAAAAATAATAGTGTCCATATTTTTTCTTGCTGACAATGTCTGCAAACATTTCCTTGGTTTCTTGGTGGAGGCGGACATGTGTCCCCACTCCAAAAAGACTGTTTTTTAGTCTCAAAACTGACAGGTTTGACCCATATTTCATCCCCAGTTACAACATGATCAAGGAACGAGTAAACACCTTTTGTCATATCTCTCAAGAAATGTTAATAATGCCACAAGGTGATATTTTTGTGATCTTCCTACAAGAATTTTGGTACCAATCTGACACAAAATATATGGTAATATAACTTATCCTTTACAATTTCATGCAACAAACTTTGTAAAATTTAAGGAAATTCAAACAAGAGCACTGAAAAGTAATAGTTTTTACAAATTCTCTTTCAACACCAATTCATCAGTGGTAATGCTTGGTTGGTTGCATCACTCTTTATCGTGAACATTGTTGCAGCCATTTTTACACAAAATGTACCACTGTCTCACTCCATGTTCACTTTTTACATTGTTTCCATACACTTTACAAAGTTTCCGATGAATTTCAATTGATTTTTCTGCACAAATATAAGATATCACTAATCGCATTTCAGAACTGGTGATATATTTTACTGCAGCACAAATTTAAAATGCATAGTTCACTAATCAGAAGCAACATGAACTTCACGCACCATAGCTGGATGCACTCTAAGTGAAAGAATACCTAGCAACAAGATGGAGGCAGTAGCCTCATCCTGGCAACAACAGCCCAAAACATAAATTACTTTCTGGATAGCCCACATAGTATATTATTTACTATACGTATATAGAAAATAATAACAATATCTTAATCCTACATGTTCTGAATTGACTTAAAATGCAAGTCCGAATAATAAAATAAAATTATTATGAAGTACAAATCTGTACAAAGTAGTTCTGTTGACATAACAGAACTACAAATCACTGACACTATGCTCATGGACAGAACAGCCAAAACAATAACCAAGGACAAGAAGCAATGGTTCCAAGGCAAAGTCAAATCCAAGCAAACGATCCAATCTCTGACGAAGAAAGAAAAGCAAGATCAACGAATGAAGCAATACTGGGCTACGAGGAAGGCACAGAATATTAAAAAGTGATTGATTTAGTGTACCCCAAAGTTGAGTGAAACAAATGAAGAGAATTACAAATCTTCAATAATAATTTGTACAATTTATTTTGGATCTGAAATCCTATATTCAGACTTTTACTGTAATAAAAAAATTGTGACAAATTAAACAAACCTTAGGCAGTTATGCATTTATCTTGGATCTGAAATTCCATATTCAGACCTTTATTGTAATAAAACGATTACCAAAGGTTATCAAAAGATCAAATGATTATTTTTAAATGACTTCACACAGTCCCAGAACACATAATCATGTAACATGTTGGTTTTACATTGTAAGACTAGGTAGGATTATAACATTATTACTTATGTATTTACTTAATATAGTTATCAACTTGATTAAAATATGAAACTTTTATTATTAAAGAAATTATTACATTAATATTATTACATTAATTACTCATTTTAATATTTCAATACAATTAATTTTTTGTTGAACATCAAGGCAATATAAATCAAATTTTAATCAAAGCACCATTTGCTAACACTGTTCCAACACAAGGCTTACTGCCACAGATGGTAACTGGTAATCATTCTAGTGGTAACTGGTATCAATCTTGTGTCAATTAATCAATTACTCAATTCGATTACTCCACTGCCAATGCAGCCTAATTCTAGTATTAGTGAGAAATTATTCGATTTGCGTTTTCCTATAGCGTAATGTACCAAATAACCAATAACTGAACTCTTAACATATTTCAACATGTTGGCATCCAAAAATGCATTTGACTAATGATGGAATAGAATTAATCCTCAGTAAAACATACTAGCTTCCAAATTTTATTTTTTTACCTTAAGGCGAAAAGTACATTGAAGTTATTATCGCCTTGCTTCCAAAAATATTATTTTACTATTACAAATAATAAATAATCACTGCACTTAGTTACCTCATTCATTTTTATTTTTCCATTTTTTTTTAATTACAACTTTTTTTGATCAAATTGTTAAAACATATTTTGGTTTTTCGTTATACAACCAAACCTTAATAATTTTTAGGACAAGAACACCTAATTTCAAAACCCTTTATGTGGAATGATGAATATTGTAGTTCTAAAGTTTCATCCAAATGATAGTAATAGTATTTGCTCTAGAGGTATAATAAGGAAAGATGTTGTAAAACTGGCATATTATAAGGTTAATAACTACACTTCATTCCTACATCATTGTGAGGTTTGTATTATATCTAATACTTTTAAGTAAAAATAAACTGTTACTTTATAAGTTTGAATTTTCATAGATGTAACAATGAAAGTAACATCATTCTGTAATTTAAAAATAAACTCTTATTTTTAGTTTACTGAACAAAAGAATAAGACCTATTTTTACTCATAAATTATCTTTTCAAAGGAAAACATGCCTCAGTGATCACTTTCATTCTGATATCATGTGGGCTTTGTTTCAGAAAATAATTCTCCAAAAATAGTTCCTTATATTTATAGGTAAACAAACAAGTACTTAAAAGTTCCTACTTCACTGCTTCACCAGATTAGCCTGTGAACTTTTGAATCCTTGTGTACAGATAATCCATTAGTGTTAGCCCCTTTTTATCTCTTCAGTATCATATCAGTATCGTATCATTTGAAAAAGAAAATATTAAAAACAAAGAGATGGATGAAAAAGGTTGGAGGCCTACTGTATCACTTTTATCGATATTTGAAAGACAGAGAGATATTGAACGCACTCAGTTAAATTACAATTTTACTTTGCATATGACAGAATGTATATAGTACAACAGTGCAAAAACAATGCACACATTTTCCTACGCATAATTTTGATTTAAAAGGTAATCTCACATGATATTATATATGAATAAATATAGATTGTAAAAATATTTTATATATATATATATATATATATATATACATATATGTAAAAAAAGAGAGGTTCAAAAGCTATATACTAAATACTGAACAATCAGTATTTGTGAAAAATCTGTACAGCTAAATTTTTTGAAAATGACTACACATTTTGTTCAAAATCTGGTTTGTTTATTTAGACTAATTATAATTAAAGTTAATGTATCATGTTTGAAAAATGAAACACAAATTTAAAATTTGAAAGTAAATAAAAAAATTCAAATTAATCTGAACTTCTGACCATCATTATTTTTGTAAAGGGTTAGTGTGTTATATATTAGTTAGCTTTTTCAGTTTAATCATGAACTTTGTCTTGAGTTCTGAATGTGCATTATAACCAATATTAGAGCAAATAAATAACAGCCAATTTTTGGAGATTAAACATTTTAAACTTTCCTAAAGTACAAGTAATAACAATTACTACCAATTGTGATCATTAGAAATATCTCATATGTTACCATACCGAACTAGAATTTTTGTCAAAATTTTTGTGACCAAAATCGTTGAAAAATAATAACTTTGAAATCTGACAGTTATCTGGTCTGTGTACAAACATAATATCACATCTGGAAAACTATTTTCTGACCAAAATTTGAAAAAAATTCCCCATAATCTAATTTCCTTACATATTTTAAAATTTAAATCTATAATTTTACAACACACTGTACATAGACATTTCACCTTGTACAAGCTTTACGAGAATAATGCCAAATGACATTTTGTTCACACAATTTACTCGGCTATAAATCTTTACATCGTTAAAGTAAGCTTTTATTTCCTCATTTTATGAAGTTTTTATTGCAAAAGAATCATAAAACCAAAGAATACACGAACACTATTTTAAAACTTCTTAATAAAAATCTTGTTAAATTTATTTTTACAATAAAAAAGTTTTTTTTATTCTTTGCATTAGAAAACTTCATTTTCAATATAATGTGATTCATTTTTTTAACACTATCTCCATTAGACTGGTGGTCACTACATACCCCAAACAAAAGGTGTAAAAATTGCAAAAAGCCTACTTACATTCAATTTGTAAAAAGAGCTCAAATGCAGCAATAAACATCCAAATGTAACACATGGTCACTATTTCTTCAATAATTTTTGTTTTTTAGCTGTCAACTAAAAACTAATGATAAAACTGTTGAAGCCATTTTTCAGAAATTTGTTTTTAAATTACTGTGGACAACTTTAATTTTTTGGCAAAAATTTTGATCAGAAAATTTAAAATTTGAAAAAAAATTGAGGTAGTAATTGCAAAATATATATTATTAAAAAAAAGCTACACATACTTTCTACTGTTACATTCAAACTTTTACAGCACCAAATATCAATAATTGTTAAAAAAAATCTTTCACACCTACAAAATTAAAAATTTAAAACTGAAACTCATTAAAAGTCTAAGAATTTATATCAGGGTTTATTCAATTACTTCATTTAAATAATTCGAACAAATGAAGACTCACAAATTTCCTAACAAATTTTTAAACTTTGGTTTGACTTCCATTATAACTGGAAGACATTTTCAAGTTATGCATAATTTAATTAATATAAAAATGTTTACTGCATAGAATCAGTTTATTTTGACCATTAATAATAAGTGCAAATAAATACTTAAAATATTCCTCAAACAACTTTCTAGTTGAAATAATAAAATAAAGTTATGGAAGTACAATAAGTTCTTTTAATATTAAATATAATTAAGAAACTCTGAGGTTAGTGTTTTAAACTTTTTTGATTTATCCACAGACCGTAACTTTCTTTTATTGAAATCTTTTACAAAGTTAGGGTAATGAATCTTGTTAAACTTGAAGGAAGTGCGCTGTCAGTAAGATAGCGGGCAATTCGCTGCAACTCTGACCTGTACTGCTGTTATATTTTTCCATGTGTTAAGTTGATATTATCACACAAAAACTTAAATAGAATCTTTTATCTTGCTGTTTGAGTATAATGTCAAACAAACATTTCTGAACAATTACTAGCTAGAATTCCAATTTTTCCTGAACAAACATGAAACAGAACATTTGAAGAAAAAACAAGTAATACATTTTTATATAGCTAAATTTATCAATGGAAGTTTTTTTTAAATAATTAATTTTATTTTATTACTTTATAAGATACTAAAAATGTCATAATAAAAAACTACCTTTAGATTTCTATGGGCATAATGAAAATTATAATGTATTTCCCCAAAATTTAAAAACAAAACAAACTTGTTAACAGTCAGATGCTGCACTTTTTCCTTTTCATGCCTATTTAAATATCAGTGATATCTGATTTCAGATTGGAGAGGGAGTAGAAAAGCAATAAATATCCCTAAGTGTGGGTAAAAAACATGTAATTTTTATGTAAATTTAATGTAATTTATGTTAAAATAAACATAGAGTTTATTTTAAGTAAACTCTTTAGCCAAAAATTTTTTTACTTCAAAGTTTGACACACTGGCAATAAATTTTATTTATGACTAAAATTTTAACAAAATCTAATGACGATTTCAAAATTTGTTTTTTTGTTCGATTCTGAATTGCTTATTTTTGGAAAATAACTAAATAGGAGAAAAGTTGGTGTAATGATTTTATATTATTTATTAATAATGAATCCAATCTGAGAAATTTTCAATTACCATCTGGTCAAGACTAAGCCTGTGATCATCCGACTCTGTGTGCTTCTGAATAGCTTTAAGCAGAAGTGAGTACTTGGTTATCCTCTGCATAGGTTTGACCAGAATATCCATAAGGCGTAATCTGTTGCAGTCTTTCTGCGTCTCGCACCACTGAAAACAAACACTTTACATTAAAGATGATTACATATCTACATAGCCTAAACAATTTAAACTAGTTACTAAAATTATTCAAAATTTATATACATTTTGCTTTGGTATTACACGCAAGTACTAAAGAGGACGGTAAATTAAGAATTGCTGTAAAGACCAAAGTTTAACAAAATCTTTAAATTTCAGTATAAAATGTATTAGAATATACAAGTATTATTAAACAAAAAGTATTACACCCATAGTTGAGTTTTAACAGTTTCCCTTCACACCTTTTTCTACAGTTTTTCTGATGACATGTCTGAACAATTAAGGTTAATTTTTTTGTAAACACTCATACTTTAACAAAGATGAAATTTGCAACTGACATCTTGAAACTTTTTTCTACATATATGATTTGTTATGCTGAAACAATGCTAAGTTTAAAAATATCATTATTAGTTTTTAAGATAGCAGTAGGTTTTTAATATTTAGCATAAAAAAGTAATACTATATTTAGAACAAATATTAATTTTTCAATTAGTTTTATGGCACTGTGTTCAGAATATGAAATCCTCCGAAGCCATAATACCACATTCATGTTTAAAAAAGTAATTTCAACATGGCAGATCCAAAATGGTAGGGTTTTATGTTTACATAAAACATGATTTGTCAAAATTTAGTATCGGTTAGCTAACAGAAAACATTAGTGGTTTAGAAACAATATATATAATATTTCAAACTAATAAAGATTCTGTAAACATTTGAAACATCCAGTTCAGTATGACAAAATATTTTAAAATCATATGTTGCTATTTACATACGATTCAAATTCACACTATAAAAAATTAATTTTCAAGATGGTGAGCATAAATTTCAAGTCAAAAATATAAATAAACTATTTAAGAATGATTAACCCACAATGACTACCAGGAAAGATATCTGAAGATATGTAGAATAAATTTTGAGGTGACACAAAAAAACTAACCCAGAATAACCAATGAGGGCTATATGGATGAAAGTGATATTCAGCAGCTAAGATTTCAAAGATGCAGCATGACAAAATTGCAAGAACTATTACAATTGTACTTTTTACTCTTCTTCGACAAAAAAAACATTCGCCTCTGCTTACCACAAGATAGGCTGTGAACAGTTCACTCTCATGGTGCTTCTCTCTGCAATAATGTTGGCACTGGGACTGTTCCGCACAATATTTGGTGTAAGGTCGGAATATCTCGTCAAACTACAAATATACGAAACAAAATTAATAAATGACACAAAAATCATTAATTACACAAATTGTTTTGCATCCAATTAAATTATTTAAGTTAAGTTCAAAGTACCAAGACAACCACAGAGAACATTTTGTATTGTTTCTATTTCTCCACAAAAACCAGTTGTGAATATATTGAAACGAACTGAAAAAAATCTACATAATGTTTCAATTTTTTTTTTTTGCTTAATGTCCATATTTTATGCCAGTTAGACTAGTGAGACTGAGGGATCAGTGTTAATGGTAAGGGACAAGCAATGGGAGCAACTATGGCTCGAACTAAGAACCTTTGGGTGTGCAGTTGAGTGATGCAGTAAACTGGCCAATGCTTTCGCCACTTTGACCAATGAGTTCCTAATGTCTCAAAATCAGTTTATCAGATTCTGTTAAAATTTTTATAATACTATATATGTAAATTCATAACTCAAGTTAGTGTTTTTTTATATAATTTTTATAAAATTTGATCAATTGTTTGTTATAGCTGAATCAGGCTGTTGTAAATTATCTTTAATAAACAATGCTTTAATGAAATGCTCTCGCATTTTGATAAAAAATGGGTTTAAAACAATTTTTTTGAAAAATTAAAAATGGTACAAAGATATGGTGAAATTTCACTCACAGCTAGAGCTGGTGTTACCTGTGTGACACCATCTAGGCAGCATTAGTGAATTTGGACAGCAAAAATTTGGAATATCAAAATTAAAAGAGTAAAGAGTAAATTTTGTGTATTATTCAGACTAAAAACTGAATATTTAATAATGAAAAATGTAATTATTATTATTATTATTATTAATTATATTAATAATAATTATTATTATTAATAATGAAAAACGTGAATGTTGTTAATACTGTTACGATACTGTAGTCTATATATTAAATACAATATAATATATTGCAAATTTTACACACACACACACACAATAATATATATATATATATATATATATATATATATATATATATATATATATATATATATATATATATAAAACTCACATTATCTAGTATCATTTTTTAAAATCTATTTTAGTTTAGAAACACAAAGAGAACCATTATAACATATTATCTCATGCTCACTGATGATTATTATAATTTATAGTAAATAATATCTGATTTTACTCACAAATATTAATAAATGGTGCAAAAACATAACAAAAAATTTCTCAAGTTCAATTACCCAGCTATACAAAAACTTTTGAAAAATTGGTCTTATTTCTCAAAGTCTAAACATTCTTAAATAATGTCTCAAGATATAGAAAATCAAATAGCCTATACCTTAAAATCAGTCAATTAGTTTAGTCTCCAAGGAGATACACAGACAAATGGACAGATATCCAAGTAAAGAATACTTCTTTGGGACTCAAAGAGACTTGAAGATGAACCTTAATATTAATATTTTCCATGATGATCACACATCCATTATAGTTTTTACAGTGACAAAGTTCAACTAAAACTACAGATTCCTTTAAATTTTACAACAAATATAAAGTACTGGAAAAACTTACAGAATGATTTTTTTTGTTATAATTGGCATACAATTTAGAAAAGTCCACAAGGAAATTCTAGGTAGCACTGTGTAAGACTACATTTGATTTCAGATTGGAGAGGGAGTAGAAAAGCAATAAATATTCCTAAGTGTGGATAAAAAATTAGGTCTTGCCTAGCTTAGGGGAAATTTACACTATCAAATGTTAAATATTTGATGAAACTTTGACCACATATAACGTTCAAATATTTGTCAAGGTTGTATCAAAGAAAACATATTACATTCATCAAATTTCTTTGAACAGTTGGGTCAAATATATTCACTAGGTATATTTTAGGGTTACGTTTACTCAAGTGCAATAGTTGCAATGGACTGAATAATGTTGACTTGTTATATTGATTGAATTATATTGACTTGTTATATGTTGATGTGCTACTGCAATAAGTGTTTATTTGGCTATGGTACTACTAAATAAAACTAGAGGAAAATGAAAAAAAGTGACTTTGGATCCGACCATGGATATCTTTTAATCAGTGATTTTGAAAACACACACATCCATCAAAATTTCAAGACTTATTTTTTAAAAATCATAATACTTAGTATACTTTGTTTAATACAATCCATATACTTCTATAATGGGGCGTAACATATTTAGAACAATCATTCATTCATGACAATCTTTAGACTCATTCTTTAACTAAACAAGATTTATGTTTAGTTAAAAATTATATTATGAAACAGAGCTAATATTGTTTTTTTAATAATGAGAACAAAGTGATAAAACAACTATTTTAATATGGCAGGATGTCTTAACAGTGCAAAAGAGTAAAAATTCTACAGATTATATTTTCATCCAAAATGAATTTATACTTTTTAATATTTGAGTTTGTTCATAGAGTGTAGTTAATTAAAGTGTTGTAATAGTTTGTACCTTTAAAAAACCATCCAATAGAAGCTGAGGATTGAGAATAAGGCCAGATTCTCTGGAAGCTGCAAGCATTGGAAGTATGTGCCGACTCCAAAAGAATCTATTAGAGGAGTATATTTCAGTGATATTGCTGAACAGACGAGTCTTATCCACGTCAATGAGGATGCCGACATTCTGGAGGTTTGTTAGGCAGGATAAGAACAACTGTAACAGACGTAAATGTTTCTCACATTTAGTTTTAAATAGTGCTCAAACAAAATGTAGGCTACTTGATAGTCTCCTATAAAAACTTATATTTGATTATTGTAGGGAAAAAACTGAGTCAACAACGGGAAAATGAAAAATGGAATTTCTTAAAATTAGTAAAAGACGCTAAGCAGGTTTTGGATAAAATAGATTTATAACTCAAAGCAAAGTAGGAAATTTAAAACTGATTGTCTGAAACAAAATAAAAAGTCAAAAAGAGATTTCGCTAGCATTTATGGTTTAGTTTTTCTACTTATTTTAAAACTGCAAACTTCCTTTTATAGTTAGGATACAGTGGTTTATGAATTTAACTTAAATTTAAGTAAAATCTTAACCAATTTGGAGAAAAAATATCTACTAAGACTTTTCAAGTTTTTGTCAATAGCTGACAATCTGTAATATTTTACATGTATTTTTTGAAGATATTTTTTGTTTGAATAGACCTACTAAAGAACTATATTTGAATCAAACATATGATTGTCGTTAATTTCAAAGAGTATTAAATCCAAGAAATTCTAAAAAATTAACTGACCAAAATATGAACAAGTATCTAAATGCTTTAATTTAATTAAAATTAATTAATCTTTTTCTAGGTTTTTACACATGTACACACACTGATTATATGTAAAATTTATTTCCTTGTACTTAGGAAATTCAGCCGTAAAAATCAAATGTTTGCATGATTACAATGTTCAAAGTTCTGTAGTAAAACTTTTTTGCTCAGAAAAAAATAATATTCATTAAATCCATTGTGTATTTATGGCCAATTTGTGCCTAATAATGTATTCGTAATTCAATGTCTGAATGGTCCCCAATTCCAAGTGTAATTCAATTTTAATTACATGCTTAATTCTGTTCATGAAACTTTAATGTTGCCTGTGCATGAGGCTAATTATTATTTTACAAACCTGATCAAACCAAGAGATAATCTCCCACTTTTATTCCAGCCTATTATTACATTTTATAATGCAGTAATTGTACTGAAATACCAATCAATTTAAATGCAAATATGAACTTTATTTAGTAATATTATTAAAAACAATTTTGTGAAAAATATTAATGTAGGGAGAAAACATTGGAAATAAAATAAAATTGATGATATTTAATTTTTTTGACAAAGTATTATTTTTAAATATATTTTTCACAGTTTTCTTTTTTTTCTTTGTTCCCAGTAGCTTTCATTCTTTCCGATCTTCTTTTCCTCTCATCTTCCGGAAATGACAGGTTTAGGTCTTATTTTGGTTTCATAGGATATTTAAATAGATTCTGATTAAACAGATAATTGCACTAAATAGCAAGTTTATATAAAATACTATTAATGCTATAGTTTTTTCACAAATGTCCATTAAAAACTAAATTCATTAATTATATTGTATTGTTGAAAAAGAAACAGGTACTAGTACTGTTTTAATTATGTGCAGAACATTTTTAATCTGTATAATGTAAATCCAAATACCACTAACTAGCTTATTCATTATGGTATTTATAGAACTATTGAATGAAAGATGTGTTACTTTATAGATAACCCTCATATTATTAATTTCAAAACCTATATTTGTTTTTTGTTATAAGGTTGTGCATGGTCTGAGGGTGCATATATATGAAAAAGATTGGTTTGTACCATGGATAAACCATGTACAGGTTGTGCACGAAAGAGGAGGAAACTACAGGACACATAACACATGCTTGTGAGGCTCTTTTTAGTAGGAGGTTAGGGGTTTTTGGCTTCCAGGACCCTAGGGTTGTTCAGCAGAATAAGGTAGTCAGTGGATTTTTGGAACTTACTAAGGGCATCAATCTGCTAAACTAGTACACAAGAAGATTAATTGCAGGATAATTAATTTTGACTGCAGGACACGGACCGTTGACTGCAGTATCTGGGGTTGTATTATCCCATCCTCTAGTTTGAATATAATTTTATCTATAATCGTTTTTGGAAACAACAAAACAGCAAATAGCAGCATAATGAAGGGAAATCTGAAAATATTTTATGGAATATTATTTGTTTCTTTCATCATGCAGAATTCAAAAATGTGTAGCGTAATAAAATTTTTTGTAGAACTCATACTTTAGAAAGTAAATGCATAATAAACTTACGTCAGTGACAACTTTAAGCCTCTGAATGTAAGCAACCTCTGTCTGTACCAACTCCCAAATTGCAGTCTGTTGTTGTTGAACTCTTTCAGACAGGTTGGAAGAATTACAAACAATCTCTCTCCAGTCTTCTTCCAAAGTGTACAATGCTGTAAATATAAAACAATGTATGTAACAGATTTTGTAGGATTTGTTTGACCATTTCTTGAGACAAATTTAACAGTTTTTTCCAAGCCAATTTTTCAAAAATGTTGAATTCTAATGCAGACCATAAATAAACAAAACATGGATTAACATTTTCTCTGAAAATACAGTTAAGGAGCTTTCATTAAAAATTGGTAAAATTTCTTAAAATCGGTTAATTCGATCTGCTCAAATCTCAGGAAAGGTTTATAAATTTTTTAAAGGGTTATAAATTTTATCAAAAAATTACAAATTGAATTTTCTCAAAATAGGTTCTATTAATTTTGATATAATTAGCTCAAATATAGGCCAGAAATAAAAACGTTCACTATATCAGTATTTCTAAAAATTGTTTCATTTATATATTTTACTCAAAACCAAACAAGCCCGAGATGGTAGTCAGGATTTATTTTCATTTATTCCAATTTATTACAGTATCACAAATTTCTTTTATTTCAAATCTTTTATACTGACACTGAATCATGAATTTTCATAATAAGCTATAATATATAACCGAAATTTGAGCTTTACCTGAAAAAACTATTTTGTGGAAATTTGGCAGAATTTTTTGTTCGTTTATAACAAAAGCTCGCAAAACAGGATCTTTTTTTACTATATACCTACTTGTATATAATAATAATAATAATAATAATAATAATAATAATAATAATAATATATAATAATAATATAATACTTGTATAAATCTACTTGTAAAGTTTATTTTTGGAGTACATTTTAACAAATTTAACAGTAATCATAAAAAGTCTGCTTTGGGAAAATACAACAGCCTTTAGACTTCCGTATATCCAATAAGAGCTTAGAAATTTTTTAGACAAATTTCTATCAAGATATGGGCAAACTAGATTATATGCCAAATTTCACTGAAACTGATCAATCTGATTATTTTCGATATCTACAGAGATATAAATCCAAATGAAATACAAACAGGGCCTTTAAACAAATATATCCATAAATAATAAATATTTTCTCAATCACTTTACTTTCTTTTTAATTCATACAGTGAAGTAATGAAGCTAATTATTTTCCCAATATCTGCTGTCAACAACTTGACAGACACTTTGATACCCACTGATTCCAGTGTCCGTCTTTTAGGGGGGGGGGGCGAAATTGGGCAGCGTTCGAGGGTGCTAGTTCAGTTAGGGCGCCGCTGTCTAGGTTTTTAAAGTTATCAATAAAAATACATTTTTTAAATAATCTTAAAATGAATAAAAATGAATGGAATAATTATATTTAAATAAATGTTATTTTTACAATAATAATTGTTATTATTATAATCAATAAATGATTTTCAAATTTATTTCAAAAATATATGTATACTCATTTTTATTAGATATCTTAAAAAAGCGTCCCTTACATAGGCGCCACAGCAAATTTTGCCAGACCTGTCCAAAAGACAGGTCGCTTCACTGACTGATTCTTTACTTACCCTTAAGTCACTAATTACTACTCTCCAAAGGCAACACAACATTAAGGGTAATTTGGTAAATTAATTACTCTTGCACTAATCCCAATGAGCTAGTCAGGTTGAGTGACATCCTATACTGCCCTAAGGACTTCTACATTTCACCTGTCATGTAAGTTACTTTAAATAGCAGTACGCAGCTGTCTCGCTAACACGATGGAAGCTTATTTCCAAAATTTTTCTTTTTACACTTTTTTTTGAAAATCTGATTTCATCATAATAATCATTAAATGCTAACTTAAGCAGATTTTAATACTAAATATGAGGATGAAATCAAAACTTTTGAAAAAAGTGTACGGGAAAATTACTTTTTTAAGATTTGACAAGGCCGCCATTGGGTCAGAATGGGTATTCATTAGAAGTCCAGGTCTGAGTTTCACCAGGATGACTTCACGCTCTATAGATAATTTCCTAATGAAAATGCGCTTAAATGGCCATTTTGCTTAAATCAGCTAGTCAAAGGTACATCTTGGTTATACATATAAAAAGATTAATTCTTAATATTGTTATATAATTTGGAATAAAAGAAATTTGTAACACACGAATAAAAACGCTGTAAATTTCTTTTATTTTAAATTTGGTGTACTTCCACGACCAAGGTTTGAATAAAAACTGATCAGTGGATTTTGAGAAATTAGGTCTTTTATAACGAAGATTTTTGATAATATAAATTTATAACAGAATATAAATTTTTCTTCTTTATTTTGATAAACCTAACACAGATTTTTGACTAGATAGTGACCAGTGACCCATAAGTTTTGTTAAGATGGTTCAAGGCTACATTTTGAATCCCTTTTTTTAAATAATTATAAATCAAACGTGAAAGTATCCATATATGCTTCCATCATGTCAGCGAGTCAGCTGTGTTGTTGAATAATAACCATTATTTGAATGGTTATTAACTACTTTTACGAGATAGTGATGGTACACGTTCCTAGCAGACAGTGAAAGACAAAATCTTCAGTAACGTTGACAATGAATGAAATGAACATCATACTTCCTATTGTTACGTGCCAGACTGCATGTACATCACGACTCCTAATGTGCCATAAATCTGTCACTAGCACATGCTCGAGCCTATGTTTACGTTCAGGTCCGACAATTAAGCTTACATTAATTAATCAGCTGATTGTATTGTTTGCGGTGGCTACTCGTTAATCGCAGACATTGTTCTCGTGTTCTCTCTTTTTTAAACAAAAATCGCTTTTACAATTTTAAACGTAATGTGTAAGTTTTAAATATTTTATGTAGATTTAATGCTAATTATATGGTGAAATTAGATTTTTAACTGATTACAAGATTACAAATTAGTGTTAAAAATGTCGCTTCTATCACGTCAATGAGACACTTGCATGCGCGATTATTAAAATTCTAATGAAAAATATTAAATTCTTCACGAGAGCATAGCGAGATTACACGTAACACCTAAGATCAACATAATGTTGCTGGAACGTCTTTGTAAGCAGTAATACCATTCCGAGAGCCTCCAGAAACACACCTCCTTAACCCCCCGAGGGTTTAACTCTAATGGCACACTTTGATCTTTGAAGGAAAAAAGATTGAGTAAATTCCCCTATATCGCGTTAATGTCTTCAGGATTGTATCAATAACGGCTTGTAGGCAGCATGAATAATGTGTACAAAAGAAGAATTTCATTGCAACAGTAATAATTTAAAATCATTAAATTACCGATAAGGGAGAAAACGTTGTTGTTTTGTTACAGAACCAATTTAAAAATAAGGTATGGGGTTCCCAATGCAACCGGATTATAAGTTACCCGAACAAAATAAATTACCCAGACCGGCATTATATCCGATCTTATATTCTACACATGAGGGTCAATCCTAACCGCTGGATCACTTTTTGAGGGGGAGAAGCCATTTCAATAAATCAAAATTCAAATAAACAAAATAACAATCGCAGCATGCAGCTGTCTCGTTGATGTGATAGAAGCGTATTTCCGAAAGTATTTTCTTTATCTTTCCATTATTGAAAATCTGATTTCATTATCGAGATCTACATGATAGCACTTTAAACGTTCAAATAACACTGAAAATACAAAACTGAACCCTGACGGCCAGCAAAAAAATTCTTAATTTGAACGGATTTAGAAAATTTGAAATGCTAATTAATGCAGTTTTTAAAGCTGATTGTGACGGTCAAATCGGATTTTAAAAAACAAAATTTAAGACAAACAATTTACGACTATTCGAAGATTTCATATAGTCGCCATTTTGAAACTGCTGATTGAACAATTTCGCTGGTTAACAAAACTGTCCACGGTATTATTATAATCGATTTATGTGTATTCCCATAATCGATTTAAGTGCCAAGTTTGAATCAAACCTGACCAAAATTGATAACATAAGCTCGCGCGCGCACACACAAATTTTTACGACTCCTCAAAAAGTGATATAAAGATCAGGATCAGTGCTCCTTTCAAGGAATTGAGTCTCGGTCTACCAACACGGCTGTTCAAATGCATATTTTCCCCATTGAAATTCCCATTGAATAATAATAAAGAAAAAACATTGCGTAACAAAATGCACGCGGGGATTATTTATAAAAACCAGTTGACCCGAGTTAGAATTAAACTGTTTATATTTTTGTTTTAACGGAGCAGATTTACGTAAAATTAATTTAACCCGTCGGCAATAAAATTAAGAAAACAGTGTCAAACAAAATAAACAAACTGTCTGGTACATTACTATTTATATCTTAGTAGTGGTTAAACATAACGAATGTTTCCGTTTATAAATAAACGGCTTGGTATTAGGACTGAAAGCAGTTAAGAGATGCGATAATTAACCAGGCATCAATGGGAACGCGAGGGAAACGAGGAATTTTCAATTTAAAAGTTTGCCAACCTGGCGGTTCGCCAACACATTTAGTGGCAAAAATGTTTTCACCTTGCTGTTTTGGACAAATATTTGTATTGTCATTTGGCCAAGAAATAATGTAATTGTCACATTACTACACAGAATGGACGGGAACCCCGTTCCATTTTGAATCAATGCACAAAAAAATTCCAAACTTTCTTACATTGTTATTTTTCCAAATATCCGGTTCTAGAACTATTGACAAAAGAGGAAATCGGCACAATTTCTCAAAATCGGTTTATAGGATTCACTAAAAGGCCCTTGTGACTTTTCGTAGTTAATGGGAAAAAGAAACGAATAATATAAAGCAGTGTACAGCAAGAAGTTGAAAAGTGTTATACCATGCAAAACCATGTAGGCCTCCTATTTCTTATCAATATGAACTGTTACAATATACATTATATTTATTTTTAATACGTGTATGACCTGTTAATAAAGCAATGTCATTCACTATATTTATGTTATTTATTACAGTAAACCTTACTTTTTTCTATTTTCGTATTTAAAACTATAACCTATAAAATTAATGACTAATTTCTAACATTGTACTTTACTGAAATATTTACACATGAAACCTACTATAACTGAATTTTACATACACATCTAAATTAGGCTACAATATATACTATTTTCTAAAAGCAGATTCTTTTATTTAACATGTTTACATATTAGTAATTTGTCTTACCGATTCTATTTTAAAAAGTGGTTCGGTTAATAATTATTACATGAACGGAAACGAAAAGAGGTTAGGACGTCTTGCATTTTTTTACGAAATCGCTATCCGTAATTTAATGTCAGTATTTACAGTTTGCTAGAAGCAGTCTTTTATTTAATAATATTTAGGCCCTACATATTAGAGCCGGCCTAGATTGTCTTAGCGATTCTGCTTTCAAAAATGATGATAATTTAAATATTACTTTCAACAATGTTTTTTTTTACAATCAGTTGTTTTGGTACACACACAATTATTTGTCACCTTTGTGCATTGTGCTGTATTCTTACGGGTACACTTTATACTGCTCCTGGAATTTTTATCAGTTTTAAGTCTCTCTTATTTTATTTTGAAGCCATAAAATGGAGAAATATGAGGCGTGAGAGTTCCCTGGTGTTCTGTCGAACTTGGAGGTAGCTCATATAAGTAGTTTCAATAACGCGGGTTCTTATTTTTGGTACAAAACTCATCGGAATGCTTAGCGTAATAATTTAAGGAAAAATAAGATGCTCAAATTTTGATACTGGTGCTGTGTATTTTAATCGGAAAAATTGTAAATCACAATATAAATCGAAGAGCGAAAAAGTAAAATTGATTAAATTAATAAAAAATGTCACTTTTTGAAGGGTTGTTCAACAAATACATATTGCATGCGTGAGCGCGCGCGTTCGTTTTAGCACTATAGTGTTTGCAATTTAGTTCGATTTAATTCAAACTTGGCGTAAAAAAAATTAAAATCTGTTTCACCGTTTCAAAATGGCGACCATTCCAAATCTTATAAAAGACCGTTTTTTATGGAAAGACCGCTCATTTTCCAATGGGAAGCGCTACTTAATTAATTACGTATGGCGATGATACGTGTTATTTGTGCATGAAGATTTCTTCAAAATACTATAAATTTAAAGCGATAAATTTTGCGTCATGTTTTTCTAACGATGCGGTGCGCTGGTTTATTATCGTACCGGCGACACATACGCGTTTGATTTATTAAGCAATAACTTTCTGATTGAGTGGAAACGCTTCCTATATTATTGGTAGTGAACTGATTTGAGCCATATTTTGTTATATGAACGTACGTATTCCACTTCTGAAGCCGTGCCAAATAATTACAGCATCTATAAAACCAGACTTCAGCTGGCCGGGTGCGCGCTCATTTCACACTTCAGCTGAAATGTACGACCTGAAATCTTCGCTCTGAAATTTATTACCGGCAGTTTCGTTTTATTACTTTCGAAAATGTTTCGAGTACGGAATAGTCTGTTTTATTTTCAAAACGTACTGGGTTTTTACAAGAAACAATTTTAAAAAATGATAAAATCTAAAGAACAATTATTTAAAATGAATGATGACAAAACGTTTAAAAAAATATCTCACAATAAATATGTCCCGTAAAAATTCAGTTAATCAAATACCGACAAAAAAAACTCTACGTTTACAAATTCGGGTTAAAAATGTTTTTGCACAATTACAAAGGGTAAGTTTTTTTTAACGATTAAAATTACTGAATAAGAAATAAAAATACGGCTGATCTGGTTTAAAGATGCTTTTAGGGAAAACAATATTTGGCATTCTTTTAAAATTTTGGCACAAATAATCATCACCTAAAGTTATGACCACTAATTATAGAAACAATAGATATGACATTTACTATATCAGGATCTGTGCACATTTCACAGTCCCGAGTTAGTTTTACCATGACAGTTGCTCCAATATCTCATTTTCCAATTGCGTAATTCTTTTAGTTGAGCGGATTTTCCTAAGTGGATGTTGGATTTGAAGTGTTAAAGAAGAAGAAAAGAAAGCACCGCTGTCGGCAATAGAGACGAGCGGGTAACAATTTATAAAGCCGGCGAAATCGAAGTGGTCGTGAATGCATTAGCAGGGCTTTAAGAATATTTGCATGGCACGGGGAACGTCAGCGAGGTGAAATACTGCTTCAATACCGCCACTTACTTATTTTTTGTGCCTGATTTATTTACTCAAGCGTTTGGCGTTCCTTGTATTTCGAATTGTTTGTTTCACGGTGCACGATTTATTTCGTTGTTTGCACGAATATATTATGTAAACTTGCGAGCTGACCACGGGAATGATACTTAGGCATACAATATTCGCGGCATGCAGTTGTCTCGCTGACGGGATGAAAACGAATTTTCATAGAGTGAAAATCCGACTTCACCATTCTGATCAGCGTTAAAACACAATTAATTTGCATTGTTAACTTTTAAATTACATTGTAAATATGAAATTTAAACTATGAAAGACAAAAAGTTAGTAAACAAAATATGAAAACGATTGACGGATTTTACTCGGTAACGAAGTTATTAAGCTAGCTACCAAATCGGTTATTCTGCCAAGTTTAACTCAAATCGAACTAAATTACGAACGTACTGACACCCACACCCACACCCACACACTTGTATTTAATAATTATATACCTCAATAAATGATCTAGATATTAGGATCGGTTTTATTTCATATTACGGGTCTGGGTTTTATCATAATGGCGGTCCAATACTTATTTTCCATTACAAATTCGCCAAAAAGGACAATTGATTAGGTTTTAGAGGTAGAATGGGTAAAGTGTTTATCCAACAGATGAAATGAACCAGATTTAAAACTGCCTCCATGGTCCAGAAGAATAGTCAAGGCAGTTAATGCTGGACCACTGAATATAAAAATACTAGAATCATAACCCTTAAGAGAGGTGTAAACACTCTGCTGGTAGCATATTGAGGCAGTATTCAATTACAGTTAAGTAAATGACAGTACTGTTTATTTTCTTAAACGTCACCTTGTGACGTTTTTGCAGTTGCAGCGTTCGTAGCGGCAGGTAGTCCAATTACTTGGACTTTAGTCTCTGATATCGAGCACGCTTTGTATAATAGTGGCTGCCCGTTTATGTTCAATGGCTGGACAACAAGTAAATTGCTATCCCGCAACAAACTCACGGTTAGAGAATAAATCGAAAAAAAAACAGATGATTTTGGAAAAAATTACCGGATAAGGATTTTGAAGCAATAACTTCTTTAAGCGGGTCTAGCACATTTTTTAATATTCCAGACTGCGCGAGTAACACGAAAAAGCGTCAATTTACCGCTTACAAATTATTATTATTATTGAATTAAATTTAAGTCTACTTAAGAGCTAATCGTTCCTAGAGTTTCGTGGCTCAATGCTATGATTTCTACTCATGAAACTAAGGTAAGTGAGCTCAAAACCCGATATTAACTTCTCAATTTTTTACACTTAGTATTATTTTGTGTACTTAATTACAATTACCCATTACACTACACAGTTAACCAACAATAGTTAGCACAAAACTGTTAACCAAGCGAAGCGATGTTTCTCTTTCAACTCGACCGTTTGTCATTTGGTTTGTGTGTTTGTTACGCAGTTCTGGCCAAAAGCATTGACCGATTATTTTGAAATTTGGTACGAAGTTACCGTCTAAAAAGCCCAAACGATGAACGTGTAAGATTTTTTCCAATTCACTTCTGTTTAAAATTTCGGCCTCTAATTTATAACTAAGATTATACGAAGTTTTGGACAAACACACTGACCGATTTCATTGAAATTTTGTTCGAAATTACCTTGTATAAAATCCAAACAACGTATGTGTAAGATTTTTTCCAATTAAAATGGAGGCCTTTGGTTTAATACTGGCTGAATGGCAAGACTTATAATTTTGACCGCTTCATGGAGAAAGAGATTAAAATTTCCCATAAATACTGCAAGTTCTACTGTTCTCTGAACTACTAGTTTAGAGCGTTTACAGTTCAATATTCTTGCACACTGCATATAAAGAAGCATTAATTCATAATTTAAATTTATGCTATTAATGATCACTGTTGTACTACATGTTTAGGTCTGCCATCACTATTATTATAGCATTAATTAACAGATGCATTTATTGCACAAAATTGATATTTTATGGTTTTATATCATGTAGATAAATGTTCAGTTTCTTTAATATCAGTTGTGTATAATTAGAATTTAGTAATACGACCAGTAATAAGCCTATACTATAATTAAAATAATACAAACCAACAACTAACGTGGATTACGTCTATTTTTCTTAAATATAGCTTTTAGTTTCGGCAAGAGTAGTGAATAGAAAAAGTGTCCCGAACCTTTTTAATGTAACGGAAATATGAAACGGAAACGACAAACGAATTTCGTCTCTCTATTTGTTTTTTCTTCCTCCTTTCCGACAACAGTACACGCGTATTGTATATGAAAACGTTGTGTTGTTTTGGTTTCGGTATTTTTCCTTAGTTGAAGAACGTTTTATAATACACTCGAAATTAATACAAACGTTTATAATAATTGTTGTTCATATCGATAGTTTTTAACAACATAACCTAAAACTTATTAAAACCTATTAGCTGTTCAATCAAATAAGCTGATTATTACGAATTAATATAAAACAACTGATCTTTTACTATAACTACATTAAATAATAATACCTAAGATAGGTCGACGTATTTATTTATTTAAACAAAACAAGATATCTGTAAACATATCTTAAAACTAATTATATATTCAGCAAAGATATCATTAACAAAAGCTTCGCTTCTGTCGGAAAGTTCCGAGTTCCATAAGTATACTTTTTTTATTCACTCACGCATTGTAATTTACTTGAAGTTTGCTATATTGACTAAAGTTATGAATCATCATACATAACCAAAATTTTTTTCTCATATTTTTGTTTATGACTACTAAACTTTCTGTGAATAGACGTTTCCTGATACTGCCTTCTTGAGCCTACAAAAGCTGGCGCTGAAAGTACAGTTTAATTTGTAAAACCTTCTTGTGTTATAACTTTGTATTTAATAACTAGGTTCACACTACTCAACGTGCATGCGTTTATATAAACACACTCACGCACGCGCATCGCATTC
This sequence comes from Callitettix versicolor, assembly GCA_022606455.1. Classification (NCBI taxonomy): domain Eukaryota; kingdom Metazoa; phylum Arthropoda; class Insecta; order Hemiptera; family Cercopidae; genus Callitettix; species Callitettix versicolor. Next base: position 79,485,051 of record CM040186.1, read on the forward strand.
AGTCAATAAACGGACCGTACTCGCAAATTAAGTATTTAATTAAACTTTACGTCGGCGTTACTGCGCCTGTATACCGTATGTATGTGGAACATGCTTCTCTACACTAACGATAACAAATTTAATTACAATCCTGCAAAGTTGGCAGCACTACAAATGATCCTAGTAACGCTATATTTTATTTTAGACCCGGTACCGCCTGGAATTCCGTTTCATATTATCAACTTTCCTTTTTTAAGGTTATTTTTTTCACAGTGCGAAGAACAAGGAATGTTTGTTGATCGCGAGATAAATCGATTTTGAAGGATATATCCGTTTTCAGGTCTTCTGAGCCTAACGTTTTTGGCATAAACAAATGTGGTTAACAGCTTGGACAAGTTCGTTATCCGGAAAAACCGTTTCAAAAAAACGAAAATCTGAAAATGAAAAAAATTCAAATTTGATTTTACCATCGTTAAAATCTACATAAATTAGCATTTTCTAATAGAATTTCAAAATGTTAAATGCTAATCTATGCATATTTTAACGTCGATTAGGCCTACAACAATCACATTAAAATAAAAAAAATTAAACACATATTGTTTTTGAAAGTCGCTTCCACTTACGTCAACGAGACAGCTGCGTGCCGTGATTATTTCGAAATCATTTCCTGACAAAACACCATCTAAATAAACCTTACAAGAATCATGGATATTGGATACAGCTTTTCTCTTTAGTCAGGATATTTACAATCTTGTCAATGAAATATGTCTTACATAAAATTTGTTTTATTGTAAAATAAACACTGATTCTGTTCTTTTTCACTACTCTGCTTGATCTGCTTTGATTCATCGTTCTTTCTGTTCAAATTTCCGTTTGCTTTTATTCCATCTTCTCAATCACTGTTAACATCTTCTCAATCATTATCGAGTTAAAAATTCATTGCACGAAGAATGTTAACTTAATACCGTCTAATTCTTTCGCCTAAATACAACGACATTGTATTTTTACGCAATACAGGCTGAATACAGTTTATTTTTTATTAAGGCACACGTCTTTCATATTTTTAACGCTTACAAATCCTTTATACATTTGTAATATTTTTAAGGTAAACGACAATTATTTTCAAGAAGTATAAAGAAACTATCGTGACTGTATACAAAGACTTTGAAGGATTGATCCGTGTGCAGAACGACGTGATCTAAAAACCTTTTTATCTCAGTGCCTGTAGTCCGACAGAGGCAGCTGAAATGAGCAGCTGATAGGTTTAACAATCCCACCGTACACGTGGGAGTAGCTCATACTACTCTCATTTTACAATTCAAGTTACACTCACACTTTACATTATTTTACATAGCGTGTCTAACTCTAAACTGTAAAGCGACCCGTACTGACGGAGTGAATGACACCGACCTAATTGTGTATCAAACGGAGCCATGGCGACCTCCGAGTGTACCTTAGTCTTACCATACATGCAGGACTCTGCATGGGCGGACCCTATTTCCTTAGCTATTTGTAGGTGTTCCCATAAGTAAGAATGTAAAATAGAATGAGCGGGATCTCACCGCACAACAAAAAGTTGGCCAAGTGAAGCAACGCACCGTAATAAGAGTCAAGAAAAAGAAAAATTTGAAAGGGAATTAGCAGAGCAAGCACCTCAATAAGGAATCGGGAAGTCACCAATTAGAAGTAAAGGTCATCAACTTGAAGCCACTCCAAAACCTACACGTACTAAAGAAAACATGACTGGAAAAGGCGCTGGATAACTGAGCGTCTCAGGAAAATAGGAAGGAGGCACAAATGTCGCAGTGCAATAGTAACTGTTTAAACTCATTCATTTCAGTGCCTATAGTCGGCAGACCTTCAACCGAAGTTTGCTCGAAATTAACGGGATATTTAGACATGATTTTTCTAATACTTCGAGTAGTTCTGAAATTATGTTCATACGATGAAGACAGTAGGACACAAGAAAAACTGGGAGTCAGGAAAAATTAGTGTGCTGAAATTTAAAATAATATCTGAATGCGGCTGTCTCGCTGACGTGATGGAAGTATTTTTTAAAAATTAAATCGAAATACTTTTTTATTCCTATCTTTTGTAATTTTATTTAATCGTCATAATATGCGTTAAAATAACTGAAAATACGAATTCGTAATGACTACGAGTTTTTCATATTTTCAATTGAATTGTAAATTTTACATTGCTAATATTATTTTAGAATGACTGCTATTTTGAACCAATTTGAACCATAAAATAATAATAATAATAAAATCGATTCTTGTGCCACCTTCGAATCAAGTCGGACTAAAATTCGTATGTTCGAAAATCATGGGTTCACTTTGTGCGTGCGCGCTTACTTGTACGAATACCATAGCCGTACTTGCGTAAACGTAGATCTTTCTTCTTTAAAATAAGACTCAAAGTCAATTTTTAGCCGAATTATTGAAGTTTGGAATTACTTCGAGGTCATTGCACTCGGCATCGATATTAAACAATTTTTACGTAAAAAAAAAATATTTTTAAAACGAAGATCTATTTCAATTCAACCGATGATGAGCACACTGATAAACTCGTACAGTGTCCAAAATGGCGGCTGATTGAAATAGTTTTCGTAAATAACTCTTCTTGTTCTGGCATCAAGTTTTTGGCGAGACCAGTAATAATGTTGAAACGGTTTCAATGAATGGAGCCAATACCTTTTTAAAAATAATCGCCGTTTCGTTTAACGTGATGAAAGCAAATTTCCAACTGCACTGAAAAACTGAGGGTTAATTTTTATATTTACAATTGAATTTGAAAATTTAATCACTATTAAATCACAATCGCCGCCATTTTGAACCAAATTAACAATAAAAAATCGATATTTAGGCCAAGTTTGAAATAAATCGGGCCCAATATACTAATATTTTACAATGAAAATCATTTTTCATTATTCCTACAAATTATAACATTACGAGTCTTACACTTTCTTTTTTGAAAATCTAATTTCATTATCCGATTTGGAATCAGATCACGCGCTAAAACACACACATGCTAAAAAAATTTGGAAGTAATATGTAAATTATTAGGTTACTGTATCAGAGATTCGCACGCACGCGCTCACACGCACAATTAATTGCTTGTCACCTATGCCTGCATTGTGCTGCACTCTCACGATGTCAATTTGTACTTCTCCTGGAATTTTGTTTACAAAACTTTTATCGGTTTTAAGTCGGTTTTATTAACTGCGAAGCCTTAAAATGAAGTATGAGGCGTGACAGTTCCCCGGTGTTCTTAGAACCGGTAGGTACCCCATATAGACCTACGTACTTTCAATAACGCAGGTCCTTATTTTCGGTACAAAACCGATCGTAATGATTAGCGTAATATTATATGAAAGATTATTGTAAACAACTTATTGTTTATAGCTTGATATTAAAAAAAGGAATTGAAAAAAATAATTAGAGCCGAAAAACCGGTATTAGATTTTTATATAACCGGTATTAGATCCGTTAAACCGTTATATTAGTAATGAAAGGGTTAAAAGCCTGTGCATTTCCCCAAATTTTAATAACGTCCAATTATTGTTTTTTTTACATTTCCTTTGTCTGGAACTGGAAATGTATTTATTATGACACTAGATTTAATCTTGAAATTGGTAAAATTAACAGATATTTATTTTTCTGCGTTTAATTGAAAGTGCCATTTTCGTCTATTTATGAAATCCTATTCGGGGTCAGAGGATTTTTGAAGTTTACTTGTAATTTCCTCAATTTTATTACGTCACAAGTATCGCTGTGTCATCTGCGCATGTGTTTGTTTTGTGTGTGTGTGTGTGTGTGTGTGTGTGTGTGTGTGTGTGTGTGTGTGTGTGTGTGTGTGTGTGTGTGTGTGTGTGAAAGTGCCTATTGTGCACCTTCTATTGTTGGTCCCTTCTAAATAATAAATACTACACTGGTCCCTGCGGAATACCAGTCTTTATTGTCCTTAGTCCAAAATACTCTACCTCCTGTTCTACCCGAAAGAGTCCATTGGTCAACAAAACCGATTTGGGAGATCCTGCAATTATTAATATTTTATACGCCCAAGAAAGTACCTAATTTATAAACAAGAGAAAAAGTACTTTGAATATTGGTAATCATCGAACAATCAATATTTGTTTATTGAAAAACCTTACAGCGGACAACTAGCCTAGCAACTCAAGCCTATACATGGTCAAATTACACTACAGAACTGTAACATGCACTACGGGCTACGAGTTACCGAGGCAACACTTTGTCAAATAACACTTTGTCATGGTAATTCGCTCTCTAGATTTCAAACGTTGTTTTGAAGGTTTAGGTTAAATCCGCCATTGAGCACTAGTCGATCCACACTGAACGTAATTGGTTCGGGTTACTGTGAATTCGATTGGAAACAATTGGAACGCAACAAAACATACGTTTGCAACTCCAGCGTGTAAACTATAAGTAGGAAAATTACGAAATGTTGTAATATTTTTACGTTAAAGAGCTTTTGATAACATGAAAAATTTAGGGCTAACATATTTTTACGTTAGAAATCTTAAAAAATTGATCGAAAATACATTTCTATGAAGTTGGTTGTTTTGGTATCTTACTAAAGAAGGGTAAAAGATCTGAGGTAACGAATTAGAATTCAAGAAATATGTAACAAAAGAAAATGTAGAATACGTGGAACGTAAGAAATGAGTGGGTAGGAAAATAACAACTACACGTCAGACGAATCAAATAAGATAGTTACAGTTACGTAAATGTAAGTTAGATGACATAAAATAGAACCTTGATAAAGAGAAATAAGTGATGAATGACAAGTAGTAAATTTCATTTAAGTAAAACCAAATAATCAGATGAATAAAAAATAATATAAGTAAAATAAAAGAGAATAGGTAAAACAAGAGAAACTAGAGAACAAGGAAATAACGAGATAATCAAATTCAAGAGAAACGGATAACGAAGTTCATATAACACGTAAAATTATAGAGGAGGTAAAATTAGTAGAAGATAAGAGGATTAATAAATAAAGACCAGAAAGAGATAGGGAAATACAAAATTTACAAAACAAAAAGGGCAGGAATACAGCGATAAATACAAGATAAGAGAAACAAAAGAGAAAGGGGATAAAGAGATAGGCCAAATAAAATATTAGGATTTAGAGATAGGTAAATACAAGGTAGATAAAAGAGATACATTCATGAACAAACACGTTCAACATAAATGGAAGAAAAGGAACAGAAAAAGATAAGTTACAATCAGTGAAAAACTTTATATAATGTATTAGTGTTTACCATATACGACATCTTTTAAATGAAATGGTCAAACATGTGAGCCTTATTTCGCATAAATTAGTACCGACCACTGAAATTTAATTTAAGTGTTTTGTTTTTAAGAGTTGTAAATCGATCAGAATACCATTCAATATCCCGAAAAAATCAGAATCGATACCTCAAGTCCGGGTAGTCTGCACTGCCGTGAAGCGGACTAGACCGCACTAGTTATCCAGAATATAACGCGTTTACTATAACGCTAGTAACGAACGATTTAAACGGATCTGATGCTAATATACAAATTACTTTTAAATCGTATTGTACTTACGTTTACCTACACTGTACAAGTTGCTGGTGAATTTTTCAAAACAATATTTTGTTGAGATTCATAAATGAAAAAAAAAAATTGTCCTGAAAAACAAATTTTTGTTTTTATCCAAAAAAACTGGAACTTGAAGTCCGGAAGCTATATATAAACACTTCATGTGTGTTTATATTTGGAATCAGTATAAAAAAATTGATTTTAAAATTTTATCCCTAAACTAATCCCAATTATTTTGTTTTCAATTCCTATATTCTGGTTTCAGGGTACTCGTTTACAAATAAAACGTGTGTTAACAGATCGATACACACGCGCGCGCGAGAATTTATAACAGTTTAGAGAGAGAGAGAGAGAGAGAGAGAGAGAGAGAGAGAGAGAGAGAGAGAGAGAGAGAGAGAGAGAGAGAGAGAGAGAGAGAGAGAGAGAGAGAGAGAGAGAGAGAGAGAGAGAGAGAGAGAGAGAGAGAGAGAGAGAGAGAGAGAGAGAGAGAGAGAGAGAGAGAGAGAGAGAGAGAGAGAGAGAGAGAGAGAGAGAGAGAGAGAGAGAGAGAGAGAGAGAGAGAGAGAGAGAGAGAGAGAGAGAGAGAGAGAGAGAGAGAGAGAGAGAGAGAGAGAGAGAGAGAGAGAGAGAGAGAGAGAGAGAGAGAGAGAGAGAGAGAGAGAGAGAGAGAGAGAGAGAGAGAGAGAGAGAGAGAGAGAGAGAGAGAGAGAGAGAGAGAGAGAGAGAGAGAGAGAGAGAGAGAGAGAGAGAGAGAGAGAGAGAGAGAGAGAGAGAGAGAGAGAGAGAGAGAGAGAGAGAGAGAGAGAGAGAGAGAGAGAGAGAGAGAGAGAGAGAGAGAGAGAGAGAGAGAGAGAGAGAGAGAGAGAGAGAGAGAGAGAGAGAGAGAGAGAGAGAGAGAGAGAGAGAGAGAGAGAGAGAGAGAGAGAGAGAGAGAGAGAGAGAGAGAGAGAGAGAGAGAGAGAGAGAGAGAGAGAGAGAGAGAGAGAGAGAGAGAGAGAGAGAGAGAGAGAGACACTAGGTTCGGTGATCATTTCACTCATCTGGACCGTAGATTTTAAATGTTCTATTCCATCATCATAATTAGCATTAAAAACTGCATAAATCAGCGTTCTGAATTTTCAAAACTCATAGAAATTAATTTGTACTGCGGTCATCAGGGTTTACTTTTGTATTTTTAACTCAAATCGATTGTTAAGAATGCTAATACATGCATATTTAATGCTGGTTATGATGGTAAAACAAAGAAAAATATTTTTCAAAATTCGCTTCTATCAAGCCAGAGAGACAGCTGTGTGCCGCGATTATTCTTATATTAGATTTGAGAATGTAGATTTACGACAGGGAATAAAAGCTTCTATAAAAAAACCCTTATAACTGCATGCAGTGAAATCGTGGAGGCGGAAAACGCGGGAATTTAATATGCAAATGCTGTATAAACACAAGTAAAGGCAAAAGAACAAGTTTAATATTTTTTAAAGACGCTTTCTTGGCGAACATTATATTAAGTTCAAGCTTAAACTTTATCTGCTACGTTATCTCACTAATGTGCTCAAACACACACACACGCGCGCGCGCGCACACACACGCACGCATGCACTCGCGCGCGTACACACACACATTATCTATCGGTCTCATTTCAAAGTCCCGGGTATGGATCTTACCATAATGGCTGCTCCAAAGGCTCATTTTCCCAATGAAAATTCGATTATAATTCATAAAAATATTTTTTTAATACAACTAAGTTTATTAGCGAATTTTAAGCTTCTGTAGCGGCCATCACAGTATGACCCAGACCCAAGATTTTGAAATTAGCTCCAACTCTGACACTATATATATATATATCGTAGTCCCTTAGTCATTTAGTCACATAGCTAAGTGTCTGGAGAAAGTCAGTCACATAGGTATTTGCTGCAGTTAGACCGGCGCTAAGTATGCTTTACTTAAAACTTAACAACCGGGTAAATAATATTCACAGAGAAACCAATTTCTAGATACTGGTCACAACTATAGTTCAGCCGCTTAAAAAAAGGTCTGCTAAGAGTACCAGTGGAACAGAGAGAAAATGTGCGAGAGAGAGGTCGAATCCCCACTCTCTAACAACAGCTCCCTCCTTTTCCTTCACTATCGCTGAGTAGTAACAGTTTGTAGACTCAGATTTGCCGATTCTGTGTTACTGGACTGTTGGAGGGGAATCCTCCTACATGCACTAGAAATTCTCTCGCAGGCCATTTACTAAGTGGCTGGACAATACTGTGCTCAATCACTGCCGAAGAAATTTTGTTCTCTTAAAATTCGTGACCTGGTAAAATCATGAACTCAACAACAGCAAAAAGACTGCGAAAAACTGTGCTTTTTTAAACAATTTCTCTCAAAAATGTGTAATTCTTAAAATAAATTGAATATGTGTAATTATCCAGGATAAAACAATTTTGCTTATAACAATGAATCAAAATCAGGGGTCTATAATAAAAAATCCGAAAGTAAAATAAATACATGGAAGTTGTAGGGGGTTTTCATCCTTTCTTCTGCTTCGACCCTCTAAATAAATTTTTGTTATTAGACAGACCCCCCCCCACAAATTTACAATGTGTTGCACAAATATCACCGCAAATGAAACTTTTATTAGGAGGAATTTAGTAATATATTTTTTTTAATAATTTGTATTTTGTATTATTAGATATACATTAAAGATATAATTTTATTAGTTTTTTAATTTTATAAGTTTATAGAAGCAGAAATTTAAAAAAATATAAATCACATAAATACATAAAATTTTAATGAGATGGTTGCAGTTGATGTCCATCGATTATCTTAGTTATATCCGGGGAATTTTTGTTAATATTAATGGTAAATCACAACGTTCTGATATCTTAAGGAGTTAAAAATGGAATTTATTTCATCAAACCCCAATATATCTCTCCCGAATTTAATCGACCGTTTCAGAGTTCAATAGACTCCCCAAGGGGTCCACTTGACCCCGTTGAGAACCACTGTTGTAGCGCATTCTGTACTGACCCGAAGGAATCACGAGAGCCGGTGGATTAACGAGGTATGTCTACAAGTAAGGAAATACTCGTACGTAACCTACACGACATATGAAATATAGATGTCCTTAGGGCAGCGCAGGATGTCACTCATTCTGACCACAGCCCTTGGAGATTAATGCTGGAATAATTTACCAAATTACCCCTAATGTTTTCCCTTCAGGGAGCAGTAATTAGCGACGTATAATGTCAACGGAATCAAGAGAAATACAATGTTTGCTGTTTTATACGTGTAATAAATTACTGAGAAAAAAACCATAACCATGGTATGTAGGAATCTTACGAATCTGGTATACTGAGTAAAAAAAATAAATTATCGTGTCTCGCTGATGTGATAGAAGCGAATTTCCAAAATATTTTTATCTTATCTTTTAAGAATCAGGATAACCATCATATAAACATCATTAAAATCTGCACATATTTGTATTTTAATTTTTAAATTTCATTGAAAATAAACCCTGATGCTATCTAATCAGTTTCTAAATTCAACGGATTTTGAAATTTAAAAATGCCTAATTTATGCAGTCCTACATCCTATGTGTCCAGTACATGCGCTCATTTCAAGATCACGTGACTTTTCATTCCATGATGGCCGCTCACAAATAGCTTTGACTCTAAACGGTTTAATGAGGTTAAAACTGTCATGCCAGCATCCGTTCATTATAATTAGATTACAGAAGTAGAACCCGTTGTTTTTTCGGCAGCAAAAATCCGTGATTTTCAAACGTATTTTCGTTGCATTTTTGCAAGATAGAGACTTTAAAATTAGAAATTTACAGCCTAAAGAAACGAACGTAGCAAACGCGCCATATTGTTTACATAATGTCTCGGGTTATAACACGGTTTTGAATAAAAGACATCGAAGAAAGGCTATTTCCTGTTTGTGTTCAGTTTATGTTCCTGTTTTATTTGCAAAAGTTAAAGAATATCTCTTTCCTGTTTTGTCTCTAGCAGTATTTACTCGATACCGTCACCATGGTTACACATCTTGCTTACGGCTTTATACCTCAAAACATACATTTCTTATAGCTAAATCTATATCGCATGTTGACTACTACAGTTTGATCCATCAATTAAAAACAAATCAAAAATATAATAAGAAATTAAAAAAAAATACAATATTATAACAACGAGAGAAATGTATATATAAAGTGTTAAGAGAAAAAGCGAGATACATAACAACTTTTGAAAAGCAAGTGGTTGTAGATCAAGTGACAGAGAAGTAGCAAGGTATATAAAGACAACTTTTGAAAACCGAGTGGTTACAGATCAAGGGACAGAGAAGTAGCAAGTTACATAGACTATTTTTGAAAACCGAGTGGTTACAGATCAAGGACAGAGAAGTAGCAAGGTACATAAAGACAACTATTGAAAACCGAGTGGTTACAGATCAAGTGACAGAGAAGTAGCAAGGTACATAAAGACAACTTTTGAAAACCGTATGGTTACAGATCAAGGGACAGAGAAGTAGCAAGGTATATAAAGACTATTTTTGAAAACCGAGTGGTTACAGATCAAGGGTCAGAGAAGTAGCAAGGTATATAAAGACAACTATTGAAAACCGACTGGTTACAGATCAAGGGACAGAGAAGTAGCAAGGTATATAAAGACAACTTTTGAAAACCGAATGGTTACAAATCAAGGGACAGAGAAGTAGCAAGGTACATAAAGACAACTACTGAAAACAGAGTGGTTACAGATCAAGGGACAGAGAAGTAGCAAGGTATATAAAGACAACTTTTGAAAACCGAATGGTTACAAATCAAGGGACAGAGAAGTAGCAAGGTATATAAAGACAACTTTTGAAAATCGAATGGTTACAAATCAAGGGACAGAGAAGTAGCAAGGTACATAAAGACAACTATTGAAAACAGAGTGGTTACAGATCAAGGGTCAGAGAAGTAGCAAGGTATATAAAGACAACTATTGAAAACCGAGTGGTTACAGATCAAGGGACAGAGAAGTAGCAAGGTATATAAAGACAACTATTGAAAACCGACTGGTTACAGATCAAGGGACAGAGAAGTAGCAAGGTATATAAAGACAACTTTTGAAAACCGAATGGTTACAAATCAAGGGACAGAGAAGTAGCAAGGTACATAAAGACAACTATTGAAAACAGAGTGGTTACAGATCAAGGGACAGAGAAGTAGCAAGGTATATAAAGACAACTTTTGAAAACCGAATGGTTACAAATCAAGGGACAGAGAAGTAGCATGGTACATAAAGACAACTACTGAAAACAGAGTGGTTACAGATCAAGGGACAGAGAAGTAGCAAGGTACATAAAGACAACTATTGAAAACCGAGTGGTTACAGATCAAGGGACAGAGAAGTAGCAAGGTACATAAAGACAACTATTGAAAACAGAGTGGTTACAGATCAAGTGACAGAGAAGTAGCAAGGTACATAAAAACAACTATTGAAAACAGAGTGGTTACAGATCAAGTAATAAGAGAGAATTAGGGTGGTATATGAAGACATCGGTTAGAAAACATGAAAGGTTATAGTAGCAGGAAGTAGGAAAGGTAGGCTAAATAAAAAAAATATTAGTGAACAAGAATGGTTAGCTAACTAGTGACAGTGAAGTGCAGAGGTATATAGACAACACTTGATAAGAAGAATGGTAAAGGATGTAGTGACAGGGAAGTTTAAACGTACATAAAAGACAACCGTTAGAGAAAAAGAATGGTTAGGAATGTAGGTTAGGTTAGGTTAAAATTGAAAGGTTTAAACACTCTGTTAAAGAACACGAATAATTCTAAATGTTTAGCCAAAATGAATTATTATAGATCGAAAAACATAAGATCTGCAGCAAATAATAATCTACTTAATAATTTTCCGTCTCTCGGTACTGACCTTACAAAGCGTTATCGATCGATTGGCACACAGACAGACTTAGAGGTATTTTTCTACTAACGTCACGGAACTGTGAACTATTGAAATGTTCACTGTATATAGCAAACTTTCCTAAAGTGTCGCGACGAAGTGAGCAAACTTTCTGTGACTAAAACAAATTTATAGAAAAGCTTTTAAAACTACAAATAGTGAATTCCGCCAAACACAGATGTTATAAAAGTGAAGTATGACGTTACACCAATAAGTGCTTCATGAAACGTATCTGTTATAGGCATTCTGGGTGAGTTCCATTCAAACTTTCGTTTATTCAATACAGGGTGATTTAAAACGCGTGTGGGCAATTGAGGGTAATCGTTCTTTAAAGACACAGAGATTCAAAGCTAGAGGAGTGTTTTAAGTTCGTAAATTTAGATTAATGCAGTTACCAAAGTCGGGTAATAATATGTCTCCTTTAATGGCAATACGGGAATTAGATTAGTTAAAGGAAAACAACTTTGCATCGTCGCATCGAGAGAGACGCTGTATTCAGTATTATGTTACCGACATTTACGCCGTAGAATTTAATTGTTGAAATTCCGTACGTACTGATAGGGTTAATTAACAGTTCAAATTAAATTTCATTGTTGTTTCTGGTTTGAACTGTTTAAATTTCTCATTATGTTTAGGATGGCTGGAAAAATGTCACTTATTTGATTATATATATATATATATAAGTTATATAGACAATTATTGTAAACTTTGCTATATTTAGTGTTAGACTTAGCTATATTTAATGCTGACAGTTTAGCTTTTAACACAGTAAGCATTTTCATGTACCTAGAGAAGAAAGAGCAGAAGCTCAGTGTGAATCGAGGTCTCACTCAGTTCGCATCTCAATGCATATGAGACGAACTTGAATAATTATTATAAGTTTTAAGTGGATATTAAAGTATTATTTTAATTATTAAAAAAGTTGTTTTTTTAAAAAGCGACATCCTCGAAACCATACCATAACTGGCGCAGTCGGTAGGACACTTTGGGAAAATTAGTGCATATAATTTTTTTTCAGTTTCAACTGTTAACCGAAGTGTCGAACAAAAGACCAACCGTTTAATTTAATAAGTGCATATTACTAAATTGAACACAACCAACCGGCAAAGTGAATATTTGCAACCGTAGAGTGAACATCTACATCCGAACCAAAGTGAAGTGAAAAAATTGTGTAAAAGTTCAGTGCATCGAGCAATGAGCATAGAGTTTTGGATTTTGTAAGTAATACAAAGAAGAATAACCTTTGTGAATCTGTATACATTATCCTTAGTTATTTATAACATTTTAACTTTAAATAATAATTAAATTAAATTTTTACAATGGCAACTCCTGTTTTAAAGAAGGAATATCTAGATATGATTCCGGAATATTCTGGAGAACCTACAATGTTCAGTAGATTCATATCAATTTGTGACAAAATAGTTGCTAAATTTTATGTAGCTAGTAATCCCGAAGACTTTCAAAATGAATATTTGATGTCGACGATTTTAGCTAAGTTAAAAGGATCTGCATTAGAATTAGTTGTAAGTTCTAATAGTTATGCTTGGTTAGATGTAAGGAAAACACTTTTATCTTGTTATTCAGACAAAAGAGATTGCTTTACATTAAATCTCGAAATGGCTGAACTAAAACAAGAAGTCAATGAATCACCATTTAAATTCTATGACAGAATACAAAAATTGTTAAACCTGCAAATAGCATATTTTGTAAATAAAGAAGTAGGTAACCATTTGGTACTATGCGAGTACGTACAAAAATTAGCTTTACGAGTTTTATTAAGAGGGCTACAGGAACCATTAGGTTCTCTTATGAGAACGAAAAATCCCACAACTTTGGGTGAGGCACTTAACATGCTTACAAACGATTTCCAGTTTAAAAAAAACAGATTATTCCAAACAAACCGTTCCAACATTCCACCAAAAAACCAATATATGCCAATCCGTAAACCAATACCTAACCATCAGTCTCAACAAAACCTTTACAAACAATTGCATCAACCACCACAACCCAATTCTAACTATGGACACAGACAACCTTACAATCAGACACAAAAACATTTCGTAACTAATTATACTCCAAAAACAGATCAAAGTTATCGACCCACGCCAATGAGCATTTCGACTAGACAAACGGGCACCGCGATTAGACAAAATAAGTTATACCAGATGACCGGCAAGCAGGTTGACCAAGAAAGCGATGACCACGCGATGTACGAACTGACGAGGCAAATACCTAATATTTCCTTATCAGACCAGGATGTAACAGACGAGAACTCGGAAGAACAATGTTTTGACTACAACCACACTGACGAAGACTGTGAAGATAACCACTTAACCTCACAATCCGAAGAGAATTATTTTTTAGAGATGACCAACTCAGGAACCGATTTTCGATAATGAATCTGAGGAGTGATAACAATCACTTACCTTTTATATACGATCCGAATACTAACTTTAAAATATTAATCGACACAGGTAGTACACGATCTTTTATAAGAAAATCATTAGGCCTAGAATGTTTTAAAACAAGTATAATTAAAGAACCCTTTGAAGTAACCACTGCACATGGAGTTTCAAGAGAAAACTTTAGTTGTAAACTACCTTTGTTATTTAAAAAGGAAATGAAATTTTACCTTTTTGACTTCCATAAACAATTTGATATATTGTTAGGTTTGGATAACATTAAAGATTTGGGAATACATTTAGATTTTATAAATAATAAGCTAATCTTGTGTGGTAAGAAGATTCCTATTCATTATTTTAACACGGAAGAAGACGTATCACAAAAAAGAACAGACTCTGTTAAACAACAAATTTCAAGTTACATAGTACAAGCTAGAACCAGTCAAATTATGAAAATTTCAGTAAATAATATAAATAACGGTGAAGGAGTGTTAGCATATAAACAAATAAATGGGTTAGAAATTCCTCAATGTTTAGTAACAGTACGTAACGGCGAAGCTCTTTGTCCCATTACTAACAACACAACAAGAAATATTAAATTGACTATAAATGAAAGATTTAAATTAGAACCCTAAGTGATTACAATATTTATGAACCAAAAACATTGGACAATAGAATTAATTTTAATATGACTGATTACAAAAGTCGAAAAATATTTTTGATTTGTCAAAAATTAGAGTAGAACACATGAATTCGGAAGAAAAAATTGCCATTACTAAATTAGTACAAGAGTACGCAGATATTTTTCATGTTGACGGAAATAACTTGACCTTCACTAATCAAATAAAACATATAATTCGAACCACAGACGAAATTCCCGTATATTCTAAAAACTACAGATATCCAGAAATTTATAAAAACGAAGTTAACAAACAAATTGATGATATGCTGAATCAGGGAATTATTCAACCTTCTCAATCCCCGTGGAACTCTCCAGTTTGGATTGTACCCAAAAAGCAGGACGCCTCCGGTAAACAAAAATTTCGACTAGTAATAGACTTCAGAGGCCTAAACTCAAAAACAATTGATGACCGATTTCCTTTACCAAATATAACAGATATTTTAGACAAATTAGGACGATCTCAATATTTCTCGACATTGGACTTAGCTTCAGGATTTCACCAAGTGGAAATGGACCCAGACAGTGTAGAAAAACAGCATTTTCAACAGAAACCGGACATTACGAATTCTTAAGAATGCCTTTTGGTCTAAAAACAGTCCTCCCACATTTCAGAGAATTATGAACAATGTTTTAAGGGGAATTCAAAATGAAACATGCCTAGTATATTTAGATGACGTCATAATTTATTCGACCAGTCTCCAAGAACACATACAAAGACTTAGGGAAGTTTTTGACAGATTAAGGAAAGCAAATTTTAAAATTCAGTTAGACAAAACCGAATTTCTTAGAAAAGAAGTAGCGTATTTAGGTCACCTAGTAACAGCAGAAGGTGTCAAACCAAATCCAGATAAAGTGAAAGCAATTAAAAACTACCCAATTCCAAAAACCACCAAACAAATTAAGGGATTTTAGGTCTATTGGGATACTATAGAAAATTTATTAAAAATTTTGCTGGAATTACTAAACCTTTTACAAACTGTTTGAAAAAAGGTGCAACAATTAAAATAGACGATCCAAATTATATAAATTGTTTTGAAACTTGCAAGAATATATTATCTAATGAACCTTTGTTACAATATCCAGATTTTGAAAAAGAATTTAATTTAACTACGGATGCTAGTAATTTTGCGGTCGGAGCAGTGCTTAGCCAAAATAAAAACGGAGCTGATTTACCTATAGCCTATGCGAGTCGAACGTTAAGTGATAGCGAAGTCAATTATTCGGCGATAGAAAAGGAATTACTTGCTATAGTATGGGCAACTAAATATTTTCGGCCCTATATCTACGGAAGAAAATTCAAAATTTATTCGGACCATAAACCTTTACAATGGCTTTTTTCAGTCAAAGAACCAAATTCTAAACTTCTTCGGTGGAGACTTAAATTAGAAGAATACGATTACCAAATAGTGTATAAAAAGGGCAAGTTAAATCAAAACGCTGACGCACTTTCTAGAATACAACTAAACGTTAGCGATACCAGTCCAGTGAACTCAGGATCAACGACCGATCAAGACATTCAGCAAACAGTAGCAGAATCAGTAAACTTATATTTTCCAGAAGTAGACGACGCTCAATCGATGTTAGCCAACATAGATGAAACGGAAGATATCTTAGTCGACTTGGCAGCAGCAGAAGATAACGCAGAAGATAACGCTGAAGATAACGACCAGACGTTACATTCAAATTATGAAGGTAACACAGTGATTGAAATGCCAATTTTGGATGAACCTGTTAATTTTGGAAAAAACAGATAATAATATCTCTTGTAAACTATAACCCCAAAAAAGTAAAAATACAAAAATTATTTAACAACAGTAAAACAAGATTCATTGTAGAGATATCTAAAAATAATTTCGATAATGATGCCGTAAATTTTGTAAAACAATATTTAATACCAAATATAAAATATAGTATATACTTTGAAAACGATATTTATGAAAGATTTGCAACTTGCATAGCCAGACATTTTAAAAATTCGCAACTATGGTTAATTAAATGTACCACAAAATTAGTGGACATAACCGATGAAGAAGAGGTTCAGGAAATCATAAAAAATTATCACGTAGGGAAAACCAACCATCGTGGAATTCAGGAAACATACGAACAAATAAAAAGGAGATATATTGGCCAAATAAAAAAAATCATATTCAAAATTTTGTAAACAACTGTGACATTTGCTTAAAAACAAAGTACGAGAGGATACCCTTAAAGCTAGAAATGAATTTAACACCAACAGCTACGAGACCACTACAGATAATGCACGTGGACAGTATTACGCTTGATAAGCAAAAGTTTCTAAGCATTGTTGATAGCTTCTCTAGATATGCGCAGATGTATTGCATTGCAGGTGCACAGGCTGTCGAAATAGTCAGCAAATTCTTGGAGTTCTTTTCTCATCATGGCATACCAGAAGTTATAGTAGCAGATAACGGCGTGGAATTTAATAACAGGTTAGTAAAAGAAATGATGGATTTACACAAAATAAAAATTCATTTCATAAGCACACAACATCCACCATCGAATGGGATGGGAGAAAGATTACATTCTACACTAATAGAACATATAAGATTATTAAACAACCAATCTGAATTTAAAAATGAAACAATAAAAAATAAAGTAAAATATGCAATAATCGCCTACAACAACAGTATACATTCTGTAACGAAATTAACTCCGTTTGAAATTTTAAATGGACACATAAATTCCAATTCACTTTTAGATATTGACGTTGAGAGACAAGTTATGAATGATTACGTTGCCACCCACAAAGAAAGGACACAAAGATTGTATGAGATTATTAGAGAAACAAACCAAAATACAAAGGAAAATATTTTAACTAAAAGGAATGTCAATAGAGAATTAGTACCCGAAATTCCATCTGACGTTTATGTCAAAACTGTACAGAAACAAAATAAAACTAAAAACAAATATAATAAAGAAGAAGTTACTTCAGTAAACGCGGAATTAAAAACGGCAAAAATTAAAGGGAGACACCCTAACACCAAACAAAAAATTCATCTATCAAAAATTAAAAGACCAAGGAAAATCAGTAAAATTCCAAAATCTAATGATCCTTCTATAAATCCTGTTCCAGGTCCCTCCTCTTCCTTCAGGGAGTAATTAAAGATAAGCTAGAGATAATTTATGTAGAAAATAAGGTTAATATTAAGAAAACTATGTATACTTCAACCAAGTATAATTTCCACAAAATAATTGTTCAGTGAAATATAAAAAAAAAAGCATCAGTTCTATAATAATAAATTACCATTAGAGCCATAAATAGAAAATATGTGGGCATTTGAAAGTGTAATAGAAGTTGTAAAATTAGAGCTAAAGAAATAGTATATTTGCTGAAATTGCCTATTGTAGATGAAACAGACTATAATATTTATAAGTTGTTATCTGTACCAACCAAATATGAATCAGGATATATAACTGTAATTCCTAGAGTAAAATATATGTTAATGTCTAAATCTAAGTTAGGTAAGGTTAAAATCTTAGGTTTAAACAGTAATTGTAAGAACAAAATTCATTCAAAATCTCTATGCTCATTGGAACAAATAACTAATCATAATCTTGATTGTGAAACATCTATAATACAATCCGGCAAGACGGACAGCTACAAATATTCTGCATTGGAGATTCCTGAAAATTTAATATGGATTCCTGAAATGAACCAATATTTGGCAATTTTATCTCAAAAGGAAACTACAGCAACTAAACTTCGAAGGATCTACTTAATCAGTCCCAACAATGATTCAATTCTTTATCAAGATAAACAATTGTATCATTTAATTTAGACGCTATATCAAAAATTCATCAACATTCAGTTACTACAAGAAAAATCAGCATTTGGACCATCATCATATTCGGAAGTCTTCTCCTGGTGATTATTTATATTGTGTTTAAAAGATTTTCGGGAAAGGACCAACGTCAACCCAGCACTCAACCACCCCCGGAAGTTTTGTTTAGGGATGGAGGAGTTATATAGACAATTATTGTAAACTTTGCTAGATTTAGTGTTAGACTTAGCTATATTTAATGCTGACAGTTTAGCTTTTAACACAGTAAGCATTTTCATGTACCTAGAGAAGAAAGAGCAGAAGCTCAGTGTGAATCGAGGTCTCACTCAGTTCGCATCTCAATGCATATGAGACGAACTTGAATAATTATTATAAGTTTTAAGTGGATATTAAAGTATTATTTTAATTATTAAAAAAGTTGTTTTTTTAAAAAGCGACATCCTCGAAACCATACCATAACTTATATATATCAGTTCTCTGGAAAAAAAATTAGTGTCTGTTCATTTTCGAGTTTGTATCCATCTCCAGTATATATTAAAATACTCACATTTCGAAATCATTTTAAAAAATTTGGTTTTTAAACCTTTTTTGGCCAGAACACACCAGAATACCAAAAACAAAGCAGTTTTGGGAACAATTAACAAACGAAAATTATGTTCATTTTTCAAAATCGGTCCACCAGATTTTGTTTAAATTTTGGTCATAACTCGAGTGAGTGTACCAAAATTGAAATAAATACAATTTACTATTTGTGATTGAATCAACGAAATTAAGTCATAACTCCATTCTTGATGGATCTATTAAGCTGGACTGATTTTGCATTGAATGAGTGAAACCAAGTTTTAAAAAAAACTGATATCATTGCAACAGTAACCGAAGTACTTCTGCATAGCGAGGCTGTGTGAAGTGTTGAGGCGTTCTCGTCCAGCCTGAATCTATCTCTGTGTGTATGATAAATGGTGCAGTCTTTATTTCACTCAAGTTTAAGTTGCTCCTGCTGGAGTATAGGGACTTCCTACAATGCTCCTATGTATAGTACAGCTACTTAGTAAACGGCCTGCAACAGAATTTCTAGCACATGTAGGAGAATGCCCTTCCAGCTCCCTCCAACAGTCCAGTGACATAGACGTCTGCCAGTCTGAGACTACAAACTGTTAAATGTTTATCAATTGGGAACTGTAATCAGCAAGATTGAAAGCAGAAGGCGGGAGCTGTGGTGAGAGAGTGGGAACTCGACCTCTCACTCGTACATTTTTTCCTCTATGTCCCTTAGTTTTTTTCTAAGCCGTTTCTAAGTATTTCGGAAAGCGTAACCGTGAACGGGTCTTCACGAACGGATCTTCAAAGCGTAGGATTGAAAACAAACAAGTCATTCAAAAAAACGACTTTGTCCATTTCTAATCTGCAAATATCTGTAACCTCTAGCAAGGTACGGTCAGCCACTTAGAAAACGGCCTGATAATAACACCAGTGTGACAGAGAAAAAATATGCGAGTGAGAGATCGAGTCCCCACTTTCTCACCTCAGCTCTCTCATTGTGTCTTTCACTATTTGTGAGAACTACCAGTTCCCATTTGATAACATGAACAATATTACAAAACATCTATGGGCTCAGATTGGCAGACGTCTGTGTCACTGGACTGTTGGAGGGACTGAAGGGAAAATCCCCTACATGCGCGAGAAATTCTCGCGCAGGCCGTTTACTATGTAATTGGACTATAGTCTGTGCTGCTATCTACGTGAAATTTGGAGTACTGGTTGGGGCAAAGAACTATCGGTCTTGTTAACACCGGGCTCCTTCAAAGTCAGTTCCTTTTGATCCGTTCGTTCAAGAACGATCCATCTCTAGAGCAAAGTCAATCTATTTTATGAGTCCATGTGCTCGGCTTCATTTGCGGAGGAGTTAAAAATAAGGTTCTACAGCGTTGATCTCCATTCATCTCCTCTCCCCTTCTCTACATTTAGAAAGAACGACTGTACTTTCTACTGCGCAGACGTTTTCCAAAGTGCAATGTTATTTGTGATGCATTGTAATTCGTTCAGTATGGCAACACTGTATTGAGATTATGAGGCAATTTACCAAATAGTGGACATTTTAGTGGAATAATGGGACAGTTTTACGAGTGAAACCGTATATTCCAAGTATGAAATTTCAGTTTGATTGCACGAAAGTAACCGCGAATCACATTAATTGTTCGCGGCTGACAGTTTAATAAAGCAACGGCAACAATGCGGCACATTGTTGTAATTCATTAAGAAACTTATATTTCCGGCTATTGTATTGAGCGCTAGCTAGGATAAAAAAGAATATTTCCGGTTTTTAAACAATACGAAATGTTTAGGAGACGAAGTTACTCGATCTTTTCACATTATTCAATAACGGCAAACAAAAAGGAAACGAGCAATGGTCAGTCAAAGAGGTTAGTTATATTCTGTTAGTAGCATATGAAGATTTATAACTCAATGCGTCCTGAATTTGAAATAAAAGATATTGCAGAACTGTACCAGACTAAATCATTAACCCTCTCCCAAACAACGGGGTTTGTTTTCCATTAACTAACCGAGAATTTTGGTTACTTGCAGATTAGCAAATTTTTTTGAGCCAATTTTCTTTCGTATATGGATTTTGGAATTTTTCCGTCGATAGCTGTTAAAACAAATTTTTGTTACGTCATTGTAACAAATTTTAAAGAAAAGAATTACCGGTTATTAAATTTGTTTTATTTTAAACTTGGTACACTGATTTATTTATACATTTTAATTTACAATATAGCCAAATTTTAAACAAACTCTGCTTAACCGATTTTAAGAAATAATACAGATTTTTCGGTTTTTGGTCGAAAGCTTTAATGGAAGTAATTCAAAGTGATTTTGCATCATTTATTTACCAGATGTTCCAGCACTAATTTTTTCAGTAAGACAATCTCTAGTACAGTCAGTCGCAAAACAGCTCGGTAATGATCCTGCCTTACACGAAAATACTCTTACATTTAGGGAGGAAAAACTTTAAAGCAAAAAGGTTCTACGGGCTCGATTCTTCTCGGTGACATTTTCACGTCGCTAATGACCGCTTTCCAAAGAAAGGACGTTAAGGGTAATTTGGTAATTTATTCCTGGATTTCATCACTAAGGGTGAGTGACACTCTGGGAGGGGTATTAATATTTCACGAAGTGTAGGCTCCTTCTATACACTGCTTTAATACAACGTACCGATGCCCAAGGTATGAGCTGAATAATATATACGATATCTGGACGTATGCAGCATATCGTTTTACGTTATGCATAGTTTACACTTAGCGTAAGAAAACACTGCACACACTTTCTTACAATCCATCCAATCACTTATAATGGCTAAAATGTAGTTGCTGTACAGCTCGATTCTACCTGTCCACCACTGGACTGATGTCTCATAATATAAAAGCTACATTAAAAACAATGTTTTTCTATTGTATTTTGTCACAGAATTATGATCGATGTATCATTTTAAACACTGAACAATAAAACGTCCGATGGCTTTACAGTATTTTCTACTTTCAGCATTTCCTCCTCCCAAGTTATTAAACATAAATAAATAATTTTTTTTTTTAAAATTACTACACAAAATTTTAAAACTTACAGGAAAAACACAAAAGCTGTTTTCATACTGACAACAAATTTCACCAAAGGATACTGTTACTAGATAATAATTTTTCCACAAAATATGGGAGAAAAATATATTTTAAATATAACAGAAGCAAAACTAGAAGAAGAAGAAAAAGAAGAAGAACGACAATAGGGAAAAGTGAAAGAAGATGAAGAAAAAGAATAAGGAGGTCGCTGTAAATATGTAAATCTTCCAATATTTTGGTCCTCTTCGTCAGAAGAGGAAGACGAAGAAGAAATAATATAAGAAAAATTAGAGGAAGAATAAGAAGAGAAAAAGAAGAGGAGTAGGAAAATGAAAGGAAAAAGAGGAGCAAGAAGAAGCAGAGGAAGGATAATAGATCAATCAGGAAACGTGGTAGGTAAAGGATACCATTTAAAGTAGTTTTGGCATGCGTACCTAATGCCAGAAAAGCTGTGTCTTAAATAATACTAACTCCTTTTGAAGACAGAAGAGAGGACGACCCCGACACATTAAAAAGATGAAGACATAAAAAGACTTTAAACGTAGTAAGAATTGTTTGACTATTAAGGCTTACCTTACTGTTTCCAAAAATGCCGCTCCATCTCTGCTTGGAAGCTTTACTCGACTTACTGGTGTTATCGGGGCTCTCGGCTATACTCGTCTCCTCGGTGCTGGCGCTGAAGAATCTCCCGCTGCGCCCCCGGTAACTCTGCTGGAACAAAACATTCCAGTCAATACAGAACCAGATAGTACAGTCTGTTCCAGAAAACAGCCTGTGTTGTAGACTCATAATTAACAAATAATATATCAAATTTGAAGTAGCTACCGTAGTAAATCGGAAAGATTGTACTTCAAGGCCATCACGGTAAGGCCCTTGAACTGGGAAATGAACACCAAACCTGACCTCAACACTTTATGAATTTTTTAAAATATACATAGTTTTTTTCATTCTAAAGTTTGCAGTTTTAGTCTGATTTAATTCAAACTTAGCAATAAAATCGATTTTAGTAATAGAAGTTATGCAGCGAGAAACGTTAAACCGTTACAAAATTAAAGAAATTTCAACATTTAAAAACATATTTCTTACCGCAGACTTAGAAAATATATTGGCTTTAACTTTCGAAGTAATTTAAAATGCTAATTTACATTAATTTTAAACCACATTATGTTGGTCAAATAATATTTTTTTAAAGCATAAGATAAGACATTTTTGAAATATACGTTATACAAATATTTACCCCTCAAAAAGTGATCTAGACGTCAGAATCGGAGCTAATTTCAAGGTCCAGGGTCGGGTCATATTAACAATAGCTCCTTTCATTGGAAATTCGCTTAAAACAAACGAAATAACCACAAAGTTGACGTTTGTTTTGACTTTTTTGTCAACAGTTGCTGCCGATTCGAAAATGTATTGTTTTCTGTTTTCAGTGGACCGCGTAGAACCGACGATCGGTCAGCCCAATTCTCGAGGGATTAGCGACCGACGAGAAGTAATCTACTGGGCAGTGTTTACACGGTAGCGGGCAGATTAAATCTGATCAATTACAATTAATTTCATTTGTCCATTCGCATTTTATTTGTTTGGCTTTTGGCTCTTGAGAAGACATAATTTGGCAAATCGTAAAAACATTACATTTTTTGTATTGTGAAACTGGAACAATGTAGCAGGACGTTCATATCTCAGTCGACGGCTTGCAAGAACTGCAATGGATTCGCAAGTTCGAAACTACTGCCGCTAGTACTATTTCCAATATTAATTACTAGTCTAACTAGGATAAAAAAATAAAAACGCGCGTTAAGTGCACAACGCCTGCAATTCCAAACCGAAATTTTCTTTATAGATGGGGATGGTGCGCTATCATACCATATAACCCCTTGGTGGGCTATGATACCATAATAACCTTTTGATACATTATTTTTATATACATAATTTTAAACAAATAAATATTAAATGTAAAACAATTGTTACGTCAGTAGCGGGCTTTGAACACATGACTTCTAGCAGAAATCATACCACTGAGCCACGAATGCACTAGAAACGATTACTTCACTGGCATACATAAATTCAATACAAGAATACAAATTATATACTTATACGATAAACACGACGATTTTTTCACAACATTCGTGCTATTACATCTATTATTTTCCCTCATACAGAAAAAATACTAGGCTAGCACTTTCTCTCCCAAAAATCGATAGGAAATTCGCTTCCATCACGTCAGCGATGAATACTACGTCAGAAAGTTTTGCCTATACATTCAACGATTTTTGTATACCATGAAAACTTGATCTGAAATGACGAATTCGAATAATGAGGTTGAATGTAACGGCACTGCGAGCGCACACACACGCACGTACTAATGTAGATTCTTTAGAATGTTCACCAGGAAAACAAAATGTATGCTTTCATGTAATCAATAGATAGATAAATATTTGACGTAGCCTATAAAGTGATAACGAAGGAAATCCTGTTATTTATCTCTTGTTAAAAATAGTTCGTTCTGCGCTTTTTGATACTGAACGTTTAATGCATTGTATAAACAAAAACATTACGCTATCTTTCTCACTTTCGAGAGTAAATCGAAAAACCAAAACCCAAAGGCGGTCAGGTTTATTTTTTCGTTTTTTCTGATCTACTTTCAAACCGAAAACTTTTTGTATTTCCAATTTTCTTAAGTGACGTAAGTTATGCATTTTTATATTATCGAAATTTGTTTTGAGAAATTATACCGATTTCCGTTTATTTTGATAGTTCATGAATTGGATATTTCTAGAGATATTTCTATATATTCGTTTTGTTTCACAACTTATCGAATATACTGCAGCAAAATTTGATCAGAGTCGACTTTGAAAAATCCGATTTTTGCATTTTTTTCCTTGACAGAAAAAAGCTTTAACACTGTTTATTTGAAAAAAATAGTCCCCAGATACGGCAAACCAGACCTACATGCCAAAAATCGGTCACGAGCGCGTCCCCTTACACACAAGGCTGTTGAAGTATCGATAAAGCCACACTTACAGCTCGCTACGCTCGAAGGACACAATGAATAGACCAAGCCACGCATATACTGCGGCTTGCATTGTGGTTCCACCAAGCCTGGCAACCTTTAAACTTCGTTTATATCGGATTAACGCTCTTTATTCAGGCTGAGCATAATAATTAATTGTACACCAACGACCTTTAGGTTTTGAAATAAAGGTAATTAATTGCTTCTCTTCTTGTAAATTTAAATACTGAAAAAGCTCTCTATAGCGGCATTGAAGAGAACGCTACTTTTCGCCGCTATAGAGGAAGATCAAACAAAACGTGTATAGAATGTGTTTTTATTTGTAAAACGTGTTATACATTACTTTTAATTTGAAGTGTTAAGTGCAATGTATGACGTACAGTCTTTAAAAAGAATATTTATTGAGTAATACAGTATGAATAAAATACTGTAACTGTGGGGAAAAGGCAATATTTAGGATAAAAGTTTCGTTTAGACGCCTATACACTGTATTGTAAAAGTATAAGAAAATAATGCATTCTTGTAAAATGTACCAGTCACAAGACACTCGTTTCAGTTGACGCTCTACGCACTGCTTTTACCACTCGATGACATGTTGACATACTGAGAAATAGGGTAGGGTAGAAGAGTAGGAAGTGTGCACGTGTTTCGCCGCTATAGAGAGATTCCTTTTATTGGCCTCAGTAGAGAGTTACAATACATATTTTTACTACAGAAGTGGGAAGGAACCAACACATTTTGCTGTTATAGAGAGATTTCAATTGTAAAGAGATACGCAATTCAGAGATTTTACTGTAATTGCAAATTAAAAACAGTTGTATTCAGTAAAAATTGCTGTCATACAAAAATTGCTTGTGCGAATGTTCTACATACAAGTAGGCTATATACAATACTACTATAATTTTAAAACATTATTTTCGAAAATTCTACATTTTTTAAGCGATCGAGCTCAAACTTAAAAAAATACAGCAGATACAATCGCGATTAAAAAAAATTGTGTAAATATACTATTTAAATACGTATTTTGTATAAAAAAGGAACATTACGACGTTTCTTCTCTAAATTGAACATTACATGATGAAGTATTTTTTAAAAACTGATTTGTATATTATATAAATTTATGAAACGGATTTTTGTACAAAAACTCTGGTATTGAATAAACAAAACGAATATAAAACATAAATTTTAAAAAACTTTGTGGAATGTTAAGTGTAAGGTTTTTGCAAGTACAAACTACATTACCTTGAAGTTATAACCGTAGAAACCAGGGATTACTTTATTATTTATCAATTTACGCGTTTTACAAACCACCTTTAAAATTTCAAAAATCTCATTCGTCTATTTTGAAACAGAAAATAGGCCGGTACGTTTAACAAAACAGGATTTCCTTCTGACGTAGCAACTTAATGCTTTCTGGGACAAAAGGTAAGATAGTTTGTATCGAAAACCCTAAAATGTGTGGCAAAAAAATCTCAGAAAATAAAACTGCTGAAAAAATTTAATTGCTAATTAGTTTAGTCTCCAACGGAAGCGCACAGAAAACTTCTAAATAACACCTACCTTTTGGAACAAAGAGTGCTGTAAATGGATAAACCCAAAAGTTCGATTTTCTACAAGACTGCCTCACTTTGTACAGCCCTATTTTTTTAAAGTGAAATTCACTTACGCTTTTTCTTTCTGAGTTAAATAACTTAAATGTTTTATATTAAAACAGCTGTTTGTAAACATTTGTTTTTCGAACAGTTATGGTTTTTAATTTTTACAGAAATTATCAACTGTTCCTAAATTATTTGCTTATTTAATACTAACTTTAGGCTTGCAGAAAGTTCAAGTCTGTTTGAACAAAACCGCACAACACAATTATTTATTACTTGGCTTATAAAGTACAACAATAAACTGATATTGAACTGGAATAAGACATTCCAAACAGCCGTGTATCACTTTAAGATAATTTATTCAAAAAGGCAAACAAGCGCTATGCGCGCTCACACACTCACGACCGCACACGTCCACATATCAGACAGACTGACAACGCAACGCTTGAGGAAATCCTAGCTCATCCTTTGTTAGAACACGTCACAGAGAAAACGAAACGCACTTGTAAATAATTTCTGTTAAGAAATTTTAGACGCAAAGGTTACGACACCTGAGCCAATGCAGTATTCTACCAAATAATTATTTACACAATTTTAGATTGTGTAGAACTCCGTTGGGTGTCATTGAAGCACTCCCATAATCCCAGGTGTGGTGACTCGAACAATAGCAATTGAAAATTTCCCTCCTGCAAGAAGATTCTATTCTAAGTACGTAGATACGCTGTCCAATATGTCGAAACACTTCGCAATATGTATCTGACAAAAACGTATTTTGCAGTTAAAAATTTCACACAGTCTTCTATTCCTAGGTAGTCTTAAAAATGGATTCTGCCATTTATGGCTTCAACTTCTAACTTTTACCCAATTCCACTTATAATTAATAACCATGTAGTAACTCCAGAAAATTCTGCTAAATACTTGGGGATGACACTGGATGCAAAGCTCCACTGGAAAGAACATGTCAAAAAGAAAAAGGTTGAATTAAACATGCAATTTAGGAAAATTAACTGGTTGATAGGGAGAAACTCAGATTTAGACCTACAAAATAAACTGCTTCTATACAAGCAAATACTGAAGCCGGTGTGGACCTATGGAATCCAGCTGTGGGGCTGCACAAAAATACAAATGTAAAAGTAATTCAAACTTTCCAGAATAAAGTCCTGCGAAGTATTGTAAGGGCTCCGTGGTTCGTTCATAATGACAGTCTTCATAGGGACCTTAGGATGAAAACTGTCTCAGAAGAAATCAAAAGATTTGCAGAGAAACACAAGCAAAGACTTATACATCACGATAACAAGGAAATAGCTTGCTTATTAGACAACTCTGGCGAGATCCGTCGCTTGAAAAGGACGAAGCCTTTGGAACTTTGCAGTGAGAGTGTATAACTAATCACACATGAACAGAGTGTGTGTTCATCAGGAGTCCATCAGTGGGTGTTACTTCAACAAACAGTGACATTACTATTAAATGTATATTGCTGGATAGGCTTTATTGCCTAGTTGTAATTATGTTAAATAAAAAAAAAAAAAAAAAAAAAAAAAACTTCTAACTTTTAGCAATTAAATTCACAAATTCATTTTGTTTGGCGATACTGAAGCTAACATGTTGGCAAAAAATGAAAAATATTAAAGATTACTTTATCAACATTATTTATCTTTGTTTTCCAATATTCAGTGTATGTACATTAGAACTGGTGTTTTTTTTTAACGTCCATGTTTTATGTCACACTAATGAACGAGGGATCGGTGTTACCGATAAAGCCACGCAAAAACTGCGTCCCGAACCCACGACCTTAAGGTGTGCAATTCAGAGACGTAGTAGATTGACAGGTGGCAGTATCTAAGGCCACCAAATGCGAAGCGGACTACGCATTCAAAACCTAACCTATTGTTTTTAATGTAAGTGCGGCAATTGAAAGCGTAACGGTGCTGAGCGGACGGAAAGTGTGGAAAGCGTAACGGTTACGTGGCGTCGCTGGTTCCGTTTAGCTTCTTCTGTCGACGTTCGGTTTTGAAGCTAACTCGGTTTTTCCAACTACGCTGATCACGCCTCCAAACTTACTATTTTTCATAACCTAGGTTACCGTTGCCTAGGTTACAGTTTTTAAACATAGTAGGCCTAAATATTTAGATTTAAAAAATACAAACTCGTTCTTTAAATTGTCTGCTAAACTTTTATTCCGCTCACATCCGCTCCGAATCTGGTGGTCACCCGGCCTGATGGGTGTGATTTACTAATATTTTTTGGAAACACGACACAGGGATTTTTACGATTTCAACTTCTTTTTCTTGATATCAACTTTAATTTTTTTTTTTTTTTTTTTAATGTTTAACGTCCGACTATTGTGCACACTTGGGCTAATGCAGACGGTGGGATGATTTATAGCGTATGAAAATGCCAAGCCCTCGCCGGGAATCGAACCCGGATCCTCGGGGTGAAAGCCTAGTACGCTATCCACTAGACCACCGAGGCGGCTATCAACTTTAAAAAAGCTCTGAACGATGCAGTATTTGATTGCAATAAGAAACGACAGAAAACGAGAACAGGTAGCAGGATTAGCTCGAAAAACAAACAGTGAAGTTAAAAGGAATAGGCCTACTTTTAAATCTCGGACAGCGTAACATCATTCTGAACTTTAAAAACTGTTACTTTTGAAAAATAACTTTTGCGTCGTTAAACAAATACAACTAAGTTAAGCTCATAAAACTGAATTTTAAAAACTTTACACCGACGAGTTTTGGAGAAAGTTTTATTCCGCATAAAAAACGCTGTGACAGGAAAACGTAAACCGTGATTTACTGCGAAAATTATTAATTACCATGAAAGAATATTAAGTCGGGGAAACATTTAAAATGCTAAACATGTGAGCACGGTGTTAGTAAAAGGTGCATCACCATTTTGAAAAGTGTTTGTAGCATGAAGCAAGTCTGTTTCTTACAATCATACCTGCAGACCTGCACCTCTACGAATAAGAATTAATAAAAAACTGATAAAACTTTATTCTCACTATACAAAAGACATGCTACAGAAAGTACGGTGATCGGGAAAAAATCGACTTTTTAAACGTTTTCAGGTCCTTCGAATCAAGAAAGTAATTTTTACTTACTTAGATATCTCTGATCGTCTTCGTACATTACTGGAGACTGAACTAATTTACAGATTTTTGATGAATCGGCATGTAGATCTCGTTTGTCTATATCAGTGTTTCCCAACATGGGGCCCACGCCCCATAGGGGGGCAATTTGATAGTTAAGGGGGGCAATTTAAAAATGACTCGACACGACTTTAACCCTTTCGTTTTGGGATATTTAAATGCATTGCTAGATATCGGTGACAAATTTAACAAAAAAGGAAAATTCTTAAAAAAATGCTGTAAATAATTATTAGGTATAATTTCGTTTAACATTACCAAAATATCAACTGGGTAATTAGAGTCGTCAGGTAAACTTCGTCGGGGATTCACCGCGGAGTGTGCCGCCTGTCGCGGGGAACCCCGGACGTTTTAAAACTCGCTAAACAACGCCGTTGTTCGCACCTAATTGGCCCAACTCAACTTCTATAGTGTTTCACATCATTCAGTTGGTGTTAATTTGAAATAAGTGTCCGTCAATTAATCGTTGATTTAACAAATATATTTATATATATTGTATAGATATAATTGGTAAGTATTTGATTTTATTTATATTTATTTTAATTTTAGAAGCATTTAACTTTACAGAAATTTTTGTCAAGTGAAAAAAAATATAGGTAATGCATTATATACATTTAAATAAATATGTTTCTTTGCGTACAAGTTTATTCTGTCATACTGAATTAATTTTAACACCTATTTTATTATATTGTTTTTTAATTGATGTTTTTAGCCCATAATAAAATGAGTAGAACAAACAAGAAAAAAACTCGTCAATATTCGGAGGAATATTTAAAATTTGGGTTCATACCAGCTGTTCATGCCGTTTTGTCTTTTATGCCAGCAATGCTTGACCAACGAATCAATGAAACGAGGTGCATTTGAAGGCGAAACATAGTGCTCATATAAATTCAGATTTGAGTTACTTTAAAACTTTAAAGGAAAAGTTTGAAAAAAGAACATTACAGTCTCTATTTACTGCTCGTTCTTTAACAAATGCTAGTCTTTCTGTGGCCAGTTATCAAATTTCTTTATTAATCGCTAAAACAGGAAAAAATCACACTATAGGAGAGAATTTGTTAAAACCGTCAATATCAGCTTTCTTAAAAAGGTTCTGGAAAAGATGACAAAGATGTAAAAGCTATGCCACTCAGTAACAATACTGTTAGCAGAAGAATAGACGAAATGAGTGAAGATATTGAGAAACAACTTGTTGAAAAGCTGAAAACAAGAAATTTCTCAGTACAAATGGATGAATCAACTTTGAGAGACAGTGAGGCAGTACTGATGTAAGATATATTGATGAAGGGCATTTTGCTGAAGAAATGTTGTTCTGTAAAAGATTAGAAAGCACCACTACCTCCAAAGATATACATACATACATAGATACATACATACATATATATATATATATATATATATATATATATATACTAGCTGTTACCCGTTGCGGCTTTGCCTGCAATTATAATGTAGGCAATAAAATTTATAGTCGATTTTCAAAATCAGAATAGGTCATTTCATTTTAATAGATTTCTATTTTAAATTTCATTTTAATAGATTTCTATTTACAGTATTATACGATTTATGGTTTTCGGCCAAGAAATATACATTTTTGCTACTCGATACTCTAAAACAGGGTCCTGTCATATTATTAAAAAGTCACTATTATACAATTAAACTGGAATAGTATTGTGTTTATCTCTGGTACCTAATCCTTGTTCATACCAAATTTAATCTCAATTGGTCCAGTAGTTAAAGTGTAATTGAATAACAAACAAATAAACAAAATCAAACTTTCAGAAATATAATATGATTACCTGTAACCCGTCACGGCTTTGCCCGCAATCGTAATATACATTAAAGGTCACGCATCACCGTGTTAGGACCAACTACCGTGTCTGTTAGGTTATGGTGAATTTCTTTTTTAAAATCAAGGTTTTTTTTAACGCATCACCGTGTTAGTTAAGTTATGGAGTACTCTTTAAAAAAAATAACGGTTTTTTTTCACTCATCGCCATGATAGGTCCAAGAACCATGTCAGTTAGGATATGTGGTATTCTTTAAAAAAATATAAATGTTTTTTACGCACCACCGTGTCAGTTAGGATATGTAGCCTAGTATTCTTTAAAAAATTATAAAGGTTTTTTCACGCATCACCATATTAGGCCTAACAACCGTGTCAGTTAAGTTTCAGTACTCTTTAAAAAAAATAAAGGTTTTTTTCACACATTACCGTGATAGGCCCAACAACCTTGTCAGTTAGGATATGTAGTATTCTTTAAAAAAATATAAAGGTTTTTCACGCATCACTGTGTTAGGCCTAACAACCGTGTCAATTAGGTTAAGTAGTTTTCTTTAAAAAATAAAGGTTTTTTCACGCATCACCGTGTTAGGCCTAACAACCGTGTCAATTAGGTCATGTAGTATTCTTTAAAAAAATAAAGGTTTTTTTCACACATCACCGTGATAGGCCCAACATCCGTGTCAGTTTTGTTCTTTAAAACAATATACAGGTTTTTTCATGCATCACCGTGTTAGGCCTAACAACCATGTCAGTTAGGATATGTATTATTCTTTAAAAAAATATAAAGGTTTTTTACGCATCACCGTGTTAGGCCTAACAACCGTGTCAGTTTGGTTATGCAGTATTCTTTTTAAAAATGGGTTTCTTATCACCCAAAACCCGTGTTAGAGGTATTTTTATTGTTTTACCGATTTACAACACGTTACTGATTTTCGCCGGGTAGCAATTTTGAGGTTATGTTGGTCATTTTTATTTTCGATTTTTATCGTACTTCTCGTGCTTTCATATTTTGGATTCTTGCTTTTGGGCACATAATATAGCATTTTAGTAACAAAAATATCGAAAAATCCAGGTTATGCTACACTGCATATTTACCATTTTTTCATATGGTAATTACACAAATATATATACTACCTTACAATTGGCACTCTGCGTAGGGATTATTTTACATTTAATATTGAAAATTCAACACAAATTGACAAATTAGTCAGTTTTGAAAAAAATTTCAACTAAAATATTTAAAATGTTACATTAAAAGCAATAATTATGCAATAAATAAAACACAGATTAAGATTCTTAAAATAGGATTGAATCTATGTTCATCTCAGGTACCTAAATCACACGTCCAGTAAATAACTACAATTAACACATGGCACAAAACTAAAAACTGATAATTATTTTGGGCTGGGTAAGTAGTATAATGACGTTTTGTAAAACGGGAATAGGCCTATGTGTATCTCAGATACTTAAACCATATTCGTACCAAATTTTATCTCAATTGGTCCAGTGGTTAAAGCGTGATTGAATTTCAAACAAACAAACAAACACACAAACTTTCAGAAATATAATATGAATTATATATATATATATATATATATATATATATATATATATATATATATATATATATAAGTTAAAAAACTACTTAGATGTCAATGATATACCAATGAAAAATATAACATCTTGTGCTGCAGATGGCGCCCCTAATATGATGGGCAAGAAAAATGGCTGCTTAAAATTGATGAAAGATGCGAATCCAGAAATGATTATTGTACATTGTGTTATTCATAAGGAAAACTTGGTAGCTAAAAATATCTCGCCTGTTCTAAATGAAGTACTACATGCAGTAATAAAGTGTGTTAATGCTATTAAAGCTAGTGCCAAATGTGAGCGTCTTTTCAAGTTATTTTGTGAAGAACAAAATGAAGATCATGTGAGACTTTACAGGGGAAAAAAATTATGTATGGGAGGCATAAAAAGTTTAGAAATGTTAAGGTGGGGCATGGCCTAAAAAAGGTTGGGAAATACTGGTCTATATCGTAAAGTAAAAAACTGCAAGTCGATTTTCTTAAAATCTGTTCTAACTGTATAGACCAAATTTCGCTTATATCCGGCCATAAATAAATACGTAAGCATAGGGGTCTACATATATCCACGAAATTTAGTCACTATAATTGAGAATCAGCTTAATTTCTTAAAATCTGAAATGAGCAAGTTGTGAAACTGAAGTCAGTGTAGCAATTTCGAAATAAAAAGGAATTCATAGTTCGGAGTACATAAAAAAAATAAATAATAAAAATAATAATAACACACCCTGCCACCATTCAATTTATACTAAACGCCCTCCATAGCAGATATAAACCATTATAAATTAACATTTTACAGCTACCACAACATTTAACGTAAATTGTAGGTGAATTTAAAAATGTACGATTACAGTCTTGTGATGTACGATTACAATCTGTATCACTGATCTATTTACAAGAAATCAACCAGCTCGTATTTGAACGGTCAGGGCTCTATTGAGCGACTCATTAATTTTTCAGAGGCTGGGATATTTTTGACGACCGATTTCAATAGTCGCAGCGAACTTGTTAAGGTTGTATACATGTTGTCATTGCTTATCAATCAATTGGAGTCTTTAGTTGTTATTAAGCGGAAAAGTTCAATAGTTGAAATATTTAAAAATACATATTTTTATTGCAAAAAGTTCGTAAATTCATTTACGGGGGCTCGTAGATATTTAGTAAAATATTTTTTTCGAAATTAGAAGCTTTGCTTATGAGTATTAGCATATTAGAAGGAGGAATACCTGATGAAATGATTCTTATGTGTTTTGAAACTTTAATAAACAAAACAGAAGCACCTTAGTAAAATAGCTTGAAAAATAAAGAACTTACTTAAGTGTTTTGAAACCTTTAATAACAACACAGAAGGTCTCTAATTGAAAATGCTTTAAAGATAAACAATTTACATAAGTGTTTTAAAACCTTTAATAACAACACAAAAGGTATTCGTACGATCGTGGCGTGGCACGCTCACGTTCGCAATTTTACATCAATTTCACTCGAACTTGGCACAAAAAACTACTGTAGCTT
Source organism: Callitettix versicolor (assembly GCA_022606455.1). Lineage (NCBI taxonomy): Eukaryota > Metazoa > Arthropoda > Insecta > Hemiptera > Cercopidae > Callitettix > Callitettix versicolor. The sequence goes on from CM040186.1 coordinate 79,519,680, forward strand.
GAATAAAAGTGATAATCAGTAAAATCCCTTTAACAGTTTAAAAATGGCGGCCATTTTAAATAATCAAAAATTCATTAACTTTTTAAAAGAATTTTTTTGAAATCTTATTTTATCTTTGTAATCAGCGTTAAAAATTTTACAGACTAGCATTTTGAATTTTAAAATCCCTTTGAAAATAATCATGGCGGTCAGGGAACATTTTCGTATTTTCAATGTAATTTGAAAATGTATAGGTTAATATACGCGGATTTTAATGGGTAATGATTGGTTGAATAAGAATTTCGAAAAGAGTAAGACACAAACAAATTCTTTTGGAAATTCGCTTCCATCATGTCAGGGAGATAGTATTGTGCATCGATTTGGCCTATTGTTAAGACAACATTGCCTTAACACAGCGGTGTCTGTGATCGGCTCAGCAAATATTAACACCCGATCAATCTTCCGTTTTGTTGCTTGACTGCAGACAAACACTGCCGCCATTGTACGGCCTGTATTAAGTGCAGCGTTGCACGGAAACAACGGTGGTGAAACTTTAATGAATACATCTCAACGCACGCAAAGGGTGATTAATCCTAAGCAGTTTCGTTTTGAAAAGTGCTACAAAAATATAAAATGTTCGCATTTCCGATTGAATTTTTAAACAGATCCCCCTCAACACCTCTCATCCCAACAAAACGTATACAGTAAAGTTATTGGTACTCTGATTGAAAGTTAGAAAACTTCTCGGTCCAAATATAAATGGTAAAAAACACACGTAGGCATTTTTGATTCCGAATATATAGACAAGAAAGTGAAAAATCGACTTAATATCTCGAAAGAACAGGTATAAACTAGATTTTAACAGTTCAGTATATAGTGCTTTATTGAGATTTAAAATAATACTCGTATATTACAAGATGTGAAAAAATATAGGTATGGAGCTCGGGGAGTTACCGACTAAAGCGAATATTTTGTTTATGATATTTTTACTGAATATATAATTAGTTTGAATATATGTTTACAAATATCTCGTTTTGTTTAAATAAATAAATACGTGAACCTACCTTAGATATTTATTGTAGTTATAGTAAAAAATCAGTTGTTTTATATTAATTCGTAACTATCAGCTGATTTCATTGAACTAAATTTTTCAATAACATTAAAAAAATGAAAGTTGACAGTATGAAACGGAATTCCAGGCGGTACCGAATCTAAAATAAAATACAGCGTTACGAGGATCATTTGTAGTGCTGCCAACTTTGCAGGATTGTAATTAAATTTATTATCGTTAGCGTAGAGAAGCATGTTCCACATACATACGGTATACAGGCGCAGTAACGCCGACGTAAAATTTAATTAAATACTTAATTTGCGAGTACGGTCCGTTTATTGGTTGAATGCGGTGCGCGTGCGTGAGTGTGTTCACATAAAAGCGTGCACGCTGAGTAGTGGGAGCCTAGTTATTAAATACAAAGTTTTAACTCAAGAAGGTTTTACAAATTAAACTGTACTTTCAGCGCCAGCTTTTGTAGGCTCAAGAAGGCTGTGTCAGGAAACGTCTATTCACAGAAAGTTTAGTAGTCATAAAAAAAATATGAAAAAAATTTTGGTTATGTGATGATTCATAACTTAATCAAATAGCAAACTTCAAGTAAATTACGATACGTGAGTGAATAAAAATAGTACACTTATGGAACTCGGGAACTTTCCGACAGAAGCGAAGCTTTTGTTAATGATATGTTTGAGAATATACAATTAGTTTTAAGATATGTTTACAAATATCTTTTTTTGTTTAAATAAATACGTCGACCTATCTTAGGTATTATTTACTGTAGTTGTAGTGTAAAAGAACAGTTGTTTTATTATAATTCGTAACGATCAGCTGATTTCATTGAACAGGTGATAGGCTGTAATAAGTTTTAGGTTATGTTGTTAAAAACTAGCGATATGAACAACAATTATTATAAACGTTTATATTAATTTTGAGTGTATTATAAAAGGTTCTTCAACTAAGGAAAAATACCGAAACCAAAACAACACAACGTTTTCAAAATAATATGCGTGTACTGTTGTCGGAAAGGAGGAAGACAAAACATAGAGAGACGAAATTCTTTTGCTCGTTTCCGTTTCATATTTCCGTTCCATTAAAAAGATCCGGGACACATTTTTTCTATTCACTCCTCTCGCCAAAACGAATATTAAAAGCTTCGTTTCAAAAACTAATAACTGCACAAATTTTTAAACAAATAAAATAACACAATTTGTATATTTAACAAAAAAAAAGCTTGATACCATAACAAATTTCATGCTTCAGTTTATTCCTCTTGACAGTAAAATTTTATCTGAAAATATTTTTAAACACTGCCACGTAAACGTACTTCACTTTTCTTATTAAAATTATTTAAAGTTTTATACCGACAATAGGTTTCATCCAATAGGAACCGTATTAAAAAAAAGAAATGCAGCCAGGTCTGTTCTTGAGGATATTCGGTTCCGTTTTCATACAAAAAACATCGATTCCCACAAACACGATCGAGCCTCACTCTTAGAACAAGTGACCACAAGTTTCCAAACAGTTCCATAGTTTTTCAGTCCGTACATTTCCGCCGCGTAATTGCTCGCTGTTTTCTGATATATCGGAACCAGCCACTGCAATCTTTACTGCAGAGCTTAGAGTCAAAATTTCAATAAAATCCATCGTTGCGGTAAAAACTCAAATCGACGATTCAGTTCGCTATAGTCTTGAAACTAAAAAACACTTTACCTATACCAGTAACAATATTCGAGTTATACAATCAAATTGCTAGTTTTAGAAGGCAGTGATCCTCACTGGTTGCGTTAATGTTCTAACTGTACAGTTCGCGTAGACAGCCAGGATGTAAGCCAGGTATGTGTACGAAACTATATAGATATTTGATTGTGAAATAAATCTCATCTGTACATTATACATCGGTAAGCATGAAAAGTGTTTAATTGAAGTGGTAAAATTTGCTTTTTTGTTTTAAAACAATTATTGCAAAATAGCGTTTACACTTCAATTACTAACTTATTATGACACTTTCAAAACACATTTACACAAAACACAAAACACATTCAAAACACATTGCTAACAATTTAACCAATCGGGGTCGAGCAACCGCTCACTGGTGTGATGGAAAAGAATTTCAAAAAGTGAAAATATCACAATAATGCTTCATCTTGGAAGATTTTGAAAATCTAATTTAACCGTCACCATGGGCGTTAATATCCAATTTAAAAATTTCAAAACACGTAAATGAACTCCGACTGCAGTCAGATGTCGTACACACACACACACACACACACACACACACACACACACACACACACACACACACACACACACACACACACACACACACACACACACACAAACAAACTTGAGTTTATTTAATAAATCATACACAAATAAAAATCGGAAGTACAGAAAATAGTGTCAATGTTGCCTTAGCACGAGTTTCCCGAAATATAGGTTACACAAAGAAGTGCTTAAGGATCCTTTAAAAAGTGTTCAATAAGCCGGAGTCGTCATTCATTCAAGGTTTTAAACTTTTGTTTTATTATACCACGATTCTCACTTTACAACGGAAATTTGCTAGAAAATATTTAAACCATTATTGAAATATTAAGAAAATCATTCCGATATATGAGAATATTATTGGAGAAGAATATTGCAGGGTACCGAACTTGTCTAAGGTGACAAGAAAATAAATTTTCGTGCCAAGTTTTGATCAAATCAGATAAAATTGAGAACATGAGAGTACTTACACACGCACGCACGCACGCAGAGAGAGAGAGAGAGAGAGAGAGAGAGAGAGAGAGAGAGAGAGAGAGAGAGAGAGAGAGAGGAGGAGGAGGGAGAGAGGGAGGGAGGGAAGGAGGGAGAGAGAGAGAACAGATAAGACAGAAGAACAAATGTCGAAATACGTAAAAACGACTGTTTTGTTTTAGGAAACCTGAAAAAATTATAGATAAAATGTTGCAAGTCGAAAGCAGAGACAATTTTTGGAAGACGAAAAAACCGAAGAAGGTGGGTTAGCGAGAAATAACAATGAAGCATCTACACAGTCTAGTCAGAGAGAGAGAAAAAATATTACGATATTACAACGTTTCAAGATAATGTCCAGAGCGTAAACAAACTCGCGTGCCGCATGAAGTGCGCGATTCAGCTGCGTGCAAACATATCGCAACACCATGATACTGCCTTACCAATCATTTTATATCTGATGTTTGCATACTGTACATGCAACGCACGCAACAGCCTATCAACATGGTTTTGTATTTTGCCCGTCTCAGTCTGCAGGAATAAATCCAGAAGTGGAGTGTACCCAAGACTAGACGAGATCAAGAATACAGGTGAAGTTCTCGGTTTGTCAGAAGTAAATGCAGTCACGACACAATCACGTGTCAATCATTCAATACAATAATATGAGAATGTTTCTGTAATGTTTTGCGTCTTCCTCAAGTGCGAGGACTCATAAATTAACATTTTCGTGATTCAACTTTGCGCTACAGGAGAAGCTGCCGATGATGTCATCACAACTATGTGTTATCATACATCGTTTAATGCAATAATCATTAACAGACCCTAAATTCTAATGTTATTGTGATTAATTCGTCGCGTGATCCTACCTAATTACATGTTTCACTTAGGTTTATGAAAGTTAAATAAAATGTGCAAAAACAGTAACACAAATATTCATACGTGCAATTAAATCCCCTTTATATGAGGTCCGAAAGCGACTGTAAAGAAAATTCGGCTTGTTCCTTAAAATAGGTTAAGGTTTTGCTGAAATTTTGGAAGCACGAGCAAATCGATAAAATAAGAACAATCACGACGGTAGTTGTGGGTTTTCCTATTTACTCCTAAACAGTATTATTTTTTTGCTATTTCATAAATTTCAGTTATATAACTAAAATCGAACAGATTATGAATTTGAGTAATTTAAAATTTTCTTGTTTTTTCCGCACAAAAAATTACTTCAAAATTTCAAACGTGTTTATATAAGCCAAATTTAATCAAAAATCTCAAAATATTTTTTTACGATTACCATACTGAATACAATATAACGTAGGTAAAAACTTGAAAATATCCCAAAAATATGACTAACAAATTATCATTAAAGGAAATTTCACTTGGTATCAGATCGACATAAACAGTAAGGTTAGAAGATTTTTATCAATAATGTATACGGTTTACACGTTTATTATGGACTGAGGCTACTAAAAAAAAGGATAGATCTATAAAGATTTCAAGATCGATTTTACCATCATCCTCTCACCATACAGTGAACGGTATTAAGCTAAGGGTGCGACCTTGCTCTGGGTAAAGTTGTACTGGTCACACAGAAAACATCCTTCAGTATAATCACAGTTACAGGTAAAAAAGCGGCTTTCAAAAGGCAAAATGGCAGGCCAATAAGTAATGAATATCTCTTATTATTTCTAGACAAATTATTTTAATAACCGTTTGTTACACTAAACGATACGCCATGATGTAGATGAAAGAGTCAATGTTTTTGGAAGTGCAAGGATTTCCCCCGTGCGCCTTGTCCTATTCTCACTACCCCAAGCTACGTTAAGCGCTTAGCTATAAGCCTCCTACTTGCTTTTTTATACTCATCTACAAAACTACATTTACACTTCTTTAATACATAGTGAGAAAGAAAAAAAATAACTATAATAACTTTTTAAAGTGAAAAATTACTCACCCCGGAGGACTTCCTGGAATGAACGCCCTGTGATGTTGACGCTTTATGCTGTTTTTGAGAAGTGTGGTCTTCTTTTCCTAAAACACACAAAGGTATTTCAATCATACTCATTCATATTATACAGGATGTCCAAACCCCCTCCCAAAAAAACTGACCGACTTTTGAGGAGTGAAAATATTTTAATAAATCAATTTTAATAAATCACATACGAAACATTTATTTTATTATAAGAGACATAAATATCCTTAGGCTTTATTAGAAATGACACAAATATCTTGAGGCTTTATTAGAAGGAACAGAAATATCCTGAGACTTCATTAGAAGTGACAGAAATATCCTTAGGCTTTATTAAAGTGCACAAGAGGCTTTATTAGAAGGGACACACATATTCTTAGGCTTCATTAAAAGTGACAGAAATATCCTTAGGCTTCATTAAAGTGCACAAGAGGCTTTATTAGAAGGGACACAAATATTCCTAGGATTATATCATTAGGCTTTATTAGAAGTGATACAAATATCCTGAGGCTTTATTAGAATGGACACAAATAACCTTAGGTTTTATTAAAAAGGACAAATAGCCTGAGGCTTTATTAGAAGGGACACAAATATTCTTAGGCTTATATCATTAGGCTTTATTAGAAGTGATACAAAAAACCTGAGGCTTTATTAGAAGGGACACAAGTATTCTTGGGCTTATATCATTAGGCTTTATTAGAAGTGATACAAATATCCTGAGGCTTTATTAGAAGGGATACAAATATCTTTAAGCTTTATGAAAGTGCACAAATATCCTGAGGCATCATTAAAAGGGACACAAATATTCTTAGGCTTATAACATTAGGCTTTATTAAAAGTGATACAAATATCCTGAGGCTTTATTAGAAGGGACATAAATATCCTTAGGCTTTATTAAAGCGCACAAATATCCTGAGGCTTCATTAGAAGGGACACAAATATTCTTAGGCTTAAATCATTAGGTTTTATTAGAAGTGATAGAAATATCCTGAGGCTTTATTAGAAGGGATACAAGTATCCTTAGGCTTATATCATTAGGCTTTATTAGAAATAATACAAATATCCTGAGGCTTTATTAGAAGGGACACAAGTATCCTTAGGCTTATATCATTAGGCTTTATTAGAAGTGATACAAATATCCTGAGGCTTTATTAGAAGGGACACAAATATTCTTAGGCTTATATCATTAGGATTTATTAGAAGTAATACAAATATCCTGAGGCTTTATTAGAAGGGACACAAATATTCTTAGGCTTATATCATTAGGCTTTATTAGAAGTGATACAAATAACCTGAGGCTTTATTAGAAGGGGCACAAGTATTCTTGGGCTTATATCATTAGGCTTTATTAGAAGTAATACAAATATCCTGAGGCTTTATTAGAAGGGACACAAGTATTCTTGGGCTTATATCATTAGGCTTTATTAGAAGTAATACAAATATCATGATGCTTCATTAGAAGGGACACAAATATTCTTAGGCTTAAATCATTAGGTTTTATTAGAAGTGATACAAATATCCTGAGGCTTTATTAGAAGGGACACAAGTATCCTTAGGCTTATATCATTAGGCTTTATTAGAAGTGATACAAATATCCTGAGGCTTTTTAGAAGGGACACAAGTATCCTTAGGCTTATATCATTAGGCTTTATTAGAAGTAATACAAATATCCTGAGGCTTTATTAGAAGGGACACAAGTATCCTTAGGGTTATATCATTAGGCTTTATTAGAAGTGATACAAATATCCTGAGGTTTTATTAGAAGGGACACAAGTATCCTTAGGCTTATATCATTAGGCTTTATTAGAAGTGATACAAATATCCTGAGGCTTTATTAGAAGGGACACAAATATTCTTAGGCTTTATTAAAGCGCACAAATATCCTGAGGCTTCATTAGAAGGGACACAAATATCCTTAGGATTTATTAGAAGGGACACAAATATCCTTAGGCTTTATTAAAGCGCACAAATATCCTGAGGCTTCATTAGAAGGGAGACAAATATTCTTAGGCTTAAATCATTAGGCTTTATTAGAAGTAATACAAATATCCTGAGGCTTTATTAGAAGGGACACAAGTATCCTTAGGCTTATATCATTAGGATTTATTAGAAGTGATACAAATATCCTGAGGCTTTATTAGAAGGGACACAAGTATCCTTAGGCTTATATCATTAGGCTTTATTAGAAGTGATACAAATATCCTGAGGCTTTATTAGAAGGGACACAAGTATCCTTAGGCTTATATCATTAGGCTTTATTAGAAGTAATACAAATATCCTGAGGCTTTATTAGAAGGGATACAAGTATCCTTAGGCTTATATCATTAGGCTTTATTAGAAGTGATACAAATATCCTGAGGATTTATTAGAAGGGACACAAATATTCTTAGGCTTATATCATTAGGCTTTATTAGAAGTGATACAAATATCCTGAGGCTTTATTAGAAGGAACACAAATATCCTGAGGCTTTATTAAAGTGCACAAATATCCTATGCTTCATTAGAAGGGACACAAATATCCTTAGGCTTTATTAGAAGTGACACAAATATCTTTAGACTTTATTAAAAGTGACACAAATATCCTCAGGCTATACTGGATGTAATTTTAGCATATCACCATATTAATAAACCTCGACATGGTTTCCATTGTCAATTCAATAATTCCAGTCAATTCGATGATCTTGTCAATTCGGTGATGCAACTGACCACACTGTATGCGTATTCCATAACTGATGTTTGTAAAGGCAGCTGTATTTTCTGAAGATTGGAGACTTTAGACTTGTAAACTTGGTTAAAAAAAATCAGAAGGTGTCAGGTTCGGTGCTCTGTTTATTGGGCACTTTAGCCCTACCATTACCTTTTAAGTGTTTCTTGTTTCCAGAGTAGTCATATGCATATCGTATCAGGCATATCGTATGAGTACTGTTTGATATAGAATGTCGATTATATCGAATTCTAAATCTCTTTTACGACATGAATTTAGCTGGCATAAGCGAATTGCGCTCAACGAAGTGCGCTCTCTCGTGCGTTCAAAGTGTCTGGCGAGTTTACATTTTTAAGTTTTAAGTAACACCAATGGACCGGCTGATCTTTTCAAATAATCTTAAAATAACTTTTATATCGAATTTTTTTAAATATCTATGAAGCAGATTATGCGTAAAGTTTTTCAGTGTTGTTACTTACCACACTGTACTTTAAAAACCAACAATTTCAAAATTATTCGGCTTTGTGTCGGTGCAATTACATCAAGAAAGTTTGATACTGTTAGTTTTCAAAGTTTAATGTAATAATTTACGAGACAAACGCCTCTAGCTGACGTCACAACTTCTAACGTGTCCTCGTCACGTCACAGCTGTCTCGCTGACGTGATGAAAACGAATTTCTAACACTAATATTTCTTCTTACACAATTTTGAATATCTGTTTTCACTATTACAATCAGCATTAAAATCTGCATCTTAATCATATTATAATTCTTAATATTTGTGAGTTCGTTAGTTTGTTATTCAATCATGCTTTAAGCACTGGACCGATTGAGATGAAATTTGGTATGAACATGGTGTGAAGGTGAACACAAACCTATTCCTGTTAAAAAAAAAAAAAAAAACGCCATTATACTACTTACTTAGTCTAATTTATTTATTTAGTATTTAGTTTTGTGGCATTTGTTAACTGTACAACAGTGAAGTTTTATACGTTTGTTATATATTGGTAGGCGTGAATAATAAAAATTTAAATTATTTTAAATGCCATTATACTACTTAACTAGTCCAACTTAATTCTTTAGTATTCAGTTTTGGGATAATTGGGTTAACTGAACAACAGTGACTTTTAATAATATTTTGTACTTCTAAATATCTTTCTTAATCTTAATCTTAATCATATTATATTTCTGAAAGTTTGAGTGTTTGTTTGTTGTTTGTTTGTTATTCAATCACGCTTTAACCACTGGACCAATTGAGATGAAACTTGGTACGAAAATGGTTTAAGTACCTGAGATAAACTATTCCCGTTTTAAAAAACGTCATTATACTACTTACCCAGCTCAACAAAATTATGTAGTATTTAGTTTTGTGGCATGTGTTAACTGTAGTTAGGTTTAATTACTGTTTACTGGACCTGAGATTTAGGTACCCGAGATGGACATAGATCTAATTCCATTTAAAAATCTTAATCTGTGTTTTATTTATTCCAAAATTATTGCTTTTAATGTTAAATTTTCAATTATTTTAGTTGAAATGTTTTCAAAACTGACTAATTTGTTACTTTGTGTTGAATTTTCAATATTAAATGTAAAAGAGTGCAGATTACGATACGTTAAAAATTACTATAATTGTAAGTATTTTCTCTTTGTGAAAGTATGGTTTGCTTTATTGTTTGTAGTTTTGTTATTTTAAGTTTCATTAGATCAAATAATCACAATCTGGTGTTTCTCATTTAAGACTTTTCAATGTTTTCGTCGCAGAGTGCAGAATACAATTTTATTACGATACTTTAATTGTAAGGTAGTATATATATTTGTGTAATTACATTATATGAAACAAATTGTAAATATGTAGTGTAGCATGACCTGAATTTTTCGATATTTTTGTTACTAAAACGATTTATTATGTGCGCAAAAGCAAGAATTCAAACTATAAAAGTGCGAAACCACGAGAAGTACGATAAAAATCGAAAATAAAAGTGACCAACATAACCCCAAAATTGCTACCGCGCAAAAGCCGGTAACGTGTTTAGATCGGTAAAACAATAAAAATACGTCTAACACGGGTTTTGGGTGATAAGAAATCAATTTTTTTAAAATAATACTCCATAACCTAACTAACACAGTTGTTAGGCTTAACACGGTGATGTGTGAAAAACCTTTACATTTTTTTAAAGAATACTACATATCCTAACTGACACGGTTGTTGGGCCTATCACGGTGATGTGTGAAAAAAACCTTCATTTTTTTAAAGTATTCCATATCTTAACTGACACGACTGTTAGGCCTAACATTGTGATGTGTGAAAAAAACTTGATATTTTTTTTAAGAATACTCCATAAGCTAACATGGTTGTTAGGCCTAACACAGTGATACATTAAAAAAACCTTTATTTCTTTTTTTTTAAAGAGTACTCATAACCTAACTGACACGGTTGTTTGGCCTAATACGGTGATGCGTGGAAAAACCCTTAAGTTTTTTAAAAAGTACTCCATAACTTAACTAACACGGTTGTTAGGCCTAGCACGGTGATACGTTAAAAAACCTTTATTTTTTTTTTAAAGAAAACTCCAAACCTGACTGACACGTTGTTGGGCCTAATACGGTGACGAGTGAAAAAACCTTAATTATTTTTTTTAAAGAATACCTATAACCTAACTGACACGGTTGTTGGGCTTAATACGGTGATGCGTGAAAAAAAATCTGATGACAGGTTCGCTTCCGTCGTACACGGTTTAAATAAAACGATAATTTTTCTTTATTAATAATGCAAATATTGCCGCACTTCCAACACGAATACGATTCTTTAAAGATGCCATGGTTAATAAGAAATTCGAAAATACGACCGTAATTCCAACCTAAAAACTCAAGAGGCAAATCGCAAAGTTCACAAATAACAGCGGCCATTTTAACGATGTTTCGTTAACTAGCACAAACACAGTAATAAATCATAAAATTCAGTAATGCCTGTCAGATTCTGTATCGCGCATGAGCAATAAGTACACGTACATAACAAGAATGCTCATGTCCGGTAAATCAGAGAAGGAATAATAGTATCTTCAATGCAATGTAAACAGTAACATCATGTGAGTGTAGTTCCGTAAAAATTGGCTTAAAATCGCATGTAATCTTTTAAAAAAATGTTTTCCGCGGCTGATCAATTACAATTAATAAGTCGCAGGGTCAGACATTAAGAGCAGCAGGAATACATTTGGGAACTCCGTGCTTCTCCCACGGACAGTTATATATTGCCTGTTCTAGAGTGTCGAGAAGCAGAAGTTTAAACGTATTGGCCAAAAACCATAAATCTTATAATATTGTATACTGAAATAAAGTTTTTCTGATTTTCAAAATCGACTATAAATTTTATTATCTTTAATGTATATTATGATTGCGGGCAAAGCCGTGACGGGTAACAGTTAGTAGTATTATAAATATGAAAGTTTGTGTTTGTTTGTTATTCAATCATTAACTTACTGGATCGACTGAAATGAAATTTGGAATGAATATGGTTTAGGTACATGAGATAGGCATAGACGTATTCACGTATTATTATTACAAAAATACTGTTTTATTAGCTTACATTTGCAATGATTTTAAATTAATATTTTTCCAAAAATCTGTATAATTCCTAGCAATCTGCCTTTCCAGTTTAAAAGATTGGAGTTTGCATTGAAGTTGGCATTTACAATGGCAATTAATCAGCCGCAGGGTCAGACGTTAAGAGTATCAGAAATACATTTCGGAACTCCGTGCTTCTCCCACGGTCAGTTAGGCCTATATGTCGCCTGATATACAGAGCAAAAATTTATATGTCTAGGAAGGAAAACCATAAATCGTATAATATTGTATATAGAAATATATTACATTGAAATAAACCTATTCTGATTTTGAAAATATACTATGAATTTTATTACCTATATATTATAATTACTGGTGAAGCCGCGACGGTTAAAAGCTAGTATTGTTATATACATTTTTAATTTTCAAATTACATTAAGAGTAGAAAATGAACTCTGGCAATCATCAGACACATTTTAGTATTTTCAAAGTAATTTTTAAAAATAAGAAACTAATTTATATAGATTTTAACGCTCATTACGATAATGACAGCAGATTTTTAAAAGCGTAACTACAGTGTTTAGTGCGTTCAGATTCGCAATTTTAGTCCAATTTAATTAAAACCCGGTACACGAATTTTGGTAATAGCTTGGACAAGATCGCTGACCAACAAAATTCTTTCAACAATTTCAAAATGGCGGTCATTTGAAATCTTTAAAAATTCTTAATTTTTTGCCTTTATTTTTTTTGCTAATCTGATTTTGCCATTGTAATCATCGTTAAAAAGTGCATCAATTTGTATTTTTAATTTTCAAAATCAGTTGAAATTAAAAATGTATTTTGATTAGGATCAGGGTTTCGTAATTTTAATGTAATTTAAATGGTAATATATGCAGATTTTAAAGCTGATTGTGTTAAATAAGAATTAAAAAAGAGTAAGATAAAGAAAAATACTTTCGGAAATTCGCTTCCATCATGTCAGCGAGACAACTGCGTGCCGCGATTAACTTTGTATTACTTACGGAAATAAGTGAACAAGTTAAAAATTTACCAAAAAGTATCACTGACAAATAACGACTGTCACAAATTTCATTTAGTATCAAATCGATAAAACTATAAATTTATATTCTTTTTATCCACCCAGTATACACTCACTACATTGACACAGAATCAAAAATGTACAGTAGATGCATTTTAAATTCTAAAGTAAACTCGTAACTGCCACATATACTTTAGGTTTTCTTCGTAAATACCTATTTAAACTATAAAATACCAGCTATTGGGGGGGGGCACTGCTCGGGGTGTTATCTAACTAGCCCATATTTTATACAACTGCAGTCGTCGTAGTGCACCAGTATGGGGAGGAAGCGCGTTTTTTATTTCTTTCTGTTACATCTATAACTCTGAAACAAGCTGCACTGCCGACTAGATATGATACGAATGTATTTTTGTACGATCTGAAATAACTGTTGCAACAATGCACGATATCGTACAAAATGTTATCTGCAAATACAAAAGGTTACACTGTGGTTAACAAATACGAAAAAATGAGAATAATTTATTATAAAAACATAAACAAAACGAATTAAAATATTTTACCATTTCCTCGGTAAGATCGCCAGAGGGATACAATACTGTGAAAGCGCCTGGAAGACGGTTTTTATGTTAATTTTAATTTCGACATTAGGGGTTTCCTTTATAAATACAGAACATAAGGAGTTACAGAAAACATAGAGAAAATTTAAAAAATTGCGTTCCTTCTTAACAGATTTTGTTTAAGTTTTTAAAAGCATCATAACTAAATAAAGTGTACCGAATTAAAAAATAATAATTCGCAAGTAAATAGAAAATAAATAATCGCGGTACGCATAGAAGCAAATTTCCAAATCTAAATTTTCATCTAACTTTTTTTAAATTATGTTTTCACTATCATAATCAGCATTAAAATCTGCGTAATACTGGCATCTTAAACTTACAATACATTAAATAATACGAAAACGAACCCTGACCGTCGTCAAGATCAATTTATTAATTTCAACGATTTCTGAAAATTGAAAATGCTAATTGTTGCGGTTGTTAACACTGCCTAAGACGGTGAAATCAGATTAGAAAAAACGTATAACACAAAAATGTCGAATTCTTAAAGATTTGAAATTATCAAACAGATTTAGCTGGATAACACTGAACAATTTAGCTGAACAAGGTTTACCAAATCGATATTTCTGCCACGTTTGTATCGAATGGAACCGAAATGGCAAATGTTAACACACACAAAAATCCCGCGTTTGAGTCGCTTCATTGACTCATTTTCCAACACAAATTCGTTAGACTAGCAAGTACCAATCACAACATTCAAGTACCAGGTTTTAGCACTTAAAGATGGTAAAATGCGCTTTTAGAAACCTCATATAATAAAATAATAACGTGTATATAATTATGATTAAGATTTAAAAACATTTCTTTAAAGTAAAATTTTGCTGGTTAACAAACTTGCTCCAAGCTATTAAAATAATCATTTTTTTAACCTATGAAGTAACGAACCAAAATGACGAACACTCTAGTGCTAAGAAAACACAACATAAATGTAACATTTTTTAACAATTCCCAAAAAGTATTTTAGCTGTAATGGCTTCGACGTGAAGTCTTGTCATGAAGGGAGCTCCAATAAATCATACTACAAAGAAAATTTGAAAACAAATAAAATTATTGATTGAGATAAGCGAGTTATTTCTTAACTCCATCGTTTGGCATTTGGTTTTTGTGTATTTCTTAAGCAGTTCCAGCCAAACGCATTCACCGATTGTTTTTAAATGTAGTATCTCGTAACGATCCCATACGCCCTAACGACGTATGGGCAAGATTATTTTCTATTCACTTCCGTTTAAAAATGGCGGTATCTGATTTAACGAAGTCGAATGTAATTTCTTATAATAGGCTATTGACTGCAAGATCTATAATGATTTTTACTTACTCAAGGAGAAACTGAATAAAATATTCAGTAAAGTTGATCCAGTAACATTTTCCCTAAATATTAAATATTAACCGGTTAAATGGTGTAAACTTTACGACAGCGTCAGAGCGATGCCCAAGAATTTAATTAAGAATATACTGCAAGTTAACTTGTATAAGGTCGAAATGACCTATGTGTTAAATTTTTCCCCATTTCCTTCCGTTTCATGTTAGCGGCCTTTAATTTAATGGTGACAAGTGTACGCAATTTTAATCAAACGCACTGACCGATTGTTTTAAAATTTGATACGAACGAACCTTGTATAAAAACCGGAAAGATATAGTGTAAGTTTTTTAACTCATTCATTTTCGTTTGAAGATAGTGGATCATGATTCAACTTTGAGAGTGTAGTTGCTGGCTATTTCCTGTAATATTGGCAGAACGGCAAACCCTATCGAAATTTTGACCATTTCATGGAGAAAGAGCATACAATTTCCAATGAAGCGGGTCCAGTAACATTTTTCATAACTATCACGGATACCGATTAAATTGATGGAAAAAGTTATCGAGGGTTGTCGTGGAGCGCTCTGAATATTATTTAAGAAAATACTGCGAAGTCTTTCAACTACTAATATAACTACTTTTTACTATTTTTATATATAATATCATAAATCCACGATATCAATATGAGAGGAGAACCATTAATGTTTATCTGCAGGCCTAGAGATATACTTTACTTTAAGGAGAAGCGACATCATTATGCAAAAAATAAAAACTTGTCCCTTGCGAAATGAGAGAGGGATGACGGGTGCAGCCCTTACGGAAGTATCGGGGTAGTATAAAGTGGATTAATTTGCATTTAACACGACGTTGCAATCTACACTAAGAGTGGAGTGGAGGAGAGAAGGGGTTTGTATAACAATCAAACTCTAAGGCGGTAGGATTTGTAAAGCAACGGAAACCAATGATGTTAAATTCTTAGAGGATAATAAATCTGACGCTCAATTGATACACATACACGACATGAATAACAAAATGTTTACCGTTAAAATGTTTATTTTTAGCTTTCCCTCGTTAAATTACGTACAGAGAGCGATGGAACGTTTAAACATAAAACCAAATTTTTTCTCATTTGAAAATTGTAATTCGTCAATAGAAAACGGAAACACCGAAGGTGATCATGAATGATTTCGTTTTTATACTGAAAACGTATGTTTAGCGAATGTGGATTGGAAATGTGAGCTGTTGAAACATCCATTATGGTAAAACCTATGCCCGGGGCCATGAAGTGTGTGTGTGTGTGTGTGTGTGTGTGTGTGTGTGTGTGTGTGTGTGTGTGTGTGTGTGTGTGTGTGTGTGTGTGTGTGTGTGTGTGTGTGTGTGTGTGTGTGTGTGTGTGTGTGTGTGTGTGTGTGTGTGTGTGTGTGTGTGTGTGTAACGAAATTTGATTCAAACGTAGCACACAAATTGGTTTTGATAATAGGAGGACGTTCGTTAATCATCAAAATTCGTTCAACACTTTCAAAACGGTGGCCATTACAAATCTTCTTAAGTTTGTAACTTTCTTGTCTTGTCTTGAAAATCTCATTTCACCATCGTAATCAGCGTTACAAACTGTATAAATCAGCATTTAGAATTTGCAAGATTCACTGAAAATTAAGAAACATTTTCACGGCGATCAAGTTCAATTTCGTATCAAACACATGCCAGATTGTAATGCTACTTTTGAAGGCGAAATCAAAATTTTGAAAAGGTTAAAATAAAGAAATTACATCTGGAAATTCGTTTCTATCATGTCAACGAAACAATTATACGAGTCTCGATTATTTTAATTTAAAATTTTGCGCTTCTCTGAATGTTTATTGCAGAAATTTTGATTGGTTGTCAGTAGATCTGGAGATTTTTTTATTTGGATGCTTGCAATTGTTCAATGGATAAAATTTGCACTTGAATGTAATTATTTTTTGTACGTTCCAGGGCATATTGTAATAGCAGTATACTGTTGTCTCATTGACGTGATGGAAGGACATTTCAATGAAAGACACATCAAATAACGATAATTTTACACTTTTTTGTTAATATTATTTCACTATTAAACGTAGAATTGAAAGTTAATGAATTAGCCGTTTATGCTTTCGACGACAGTTTAAAATACTGTACAGGTAAAATGGTTATTAAGGCAGATTTAAAGATTTTTTTTGTGTTTAACGTCCGACTATTGTGCACACTTGGGCTAATGCAGACGATGGGATGATTTATAGCGTATGAAAATGCCAAGCCCTGGCCGGGAATCAAACCCGGGTCCTCGGGATGAAAGCCCAATACGCTATCAACTAGGCCACCGAGACGGTCACCACTACGGCAGATTTTAAGACATACATTAGGTGATTTTATTGTTAAAAATTTAGAATCGCAGATTTTTTTCTGAAACGGTTCAAAGAATATCGTTTTGTAAAGAACTTGTCTAAAATCGCAATTACAAAAATGGATTTTTGTGTCAAGTTGGAATCAAATCGGATAAATTGCAAACGTTATTTTTAATGTATTATGTATATTTTACTAACACTGAAAAAGTGTTAGAGGTCAGGATTTGCGCTCATTTCAATTCTAAATCCTAAAATAACGATCTCTGCAGTAGTCAACTGTTCAAAGGAATTGAGCGTTCAAAAAATAAAATATTTGTGTAAAAGTTTACGACTCTTTACTACGAAAAGACATGGAACAAGCTGCAAGCCAACATGGTGAAATGAAAACCGTTTAACGTATTTAATGAATCCTTTGTAATATTTTTTAATAATTATTTTTTGACATTTTAAAATATTCTTTTAATATTTTAATTTTGCATAACTCGTCCTGCGCAGATTCCGTTCGACAAGACAGCTAATTTCGGATCAAAAGCTTCGCCCACGGTTTCATCCCCTAAAGGTTAAGACTTTGTACACGGCCGAGCAGGGGTTGTTTTTTTCGTTAAATACACCGCATAATCGTGTTTTGTTTTTTATCATATAACCTCATCCCCATCCCCTAACTGTAGTTAATTTTCCTGTTTTATACATTCATATTGTACGCTTTGACGGAAATCTTTTCAAACAGAATTAAAACATTTTAATAGAACTGCAATAGAGGTAAATACAACGCTTCCGTGTATGATAATGTATTTAAATTTTAGTTTTCACTGAGTAGAAATTAATTTCTGTTTGCATACAGAGAAGTATACTGATGAAGGTAAAAAATTAATTTTGAAATTCTGAAAGGAAGTTTTAAACAACTGTGTTTTAAAATATCAAATGATTACAATATTTTGTAATCCATAAGGAACTGACAATATATTGTCAACGTATTCTGACAATATTTATAGTAGATCTACTTTAAGAACTAAAAAGGTGTAAGAGGCAAAAATTTCATTTTGAATGCAAAAAACATTTTCGACTTAAAAATTTTAAAAAATGGAAAATCTTTAATATTTCCAAATAATTTTTGTTAAAATTTAAGATATATTTTTTTGAAATTTTCAAACAATTTAAATTTGTTCGGTGAATTTATATTTGCACTTGAAAATTATTTCAATTTTTTAAGAAAGCACAAACGTAAATTTTAAATTTTTCAATTCGTATTAATAACATACCAAATCAAAAAGTCCAGAAAATCAGATATTATTGATTTTGTATAGATTTTTACTTAAAACTAATGCCTTAAATACTCAAACAAAGTTCCGATATATTCTGAAAACATAGGGTTAAAAAATATTGAAAAAGCTGGATTTTATTGTGACAACTACAACAACCGTAACGTATTTCACAATAATTTACTGATAAAAGATTGTGTATCATTCAAATCTTATATAAAAGGAGATAAACACCATTGCTTATGTTGTTAGAGAATTTCCACTTGAGAGGTCATCAAATGGTCTAATCACATTAACGTTGACTAAGTGATGATCAAACGTGATTAACTGAATGTCCACAAAAGTGTATGCCTAATATAAAACATTATTAGTAATAGTTCAAAGAACAGTAAACCCCGCTGTATATTCTTAATTAATGTACAGTCAGCGCTTGTAAAAAGTTCGGTCAGTTTAACCCGGTAACCGTAATAATAACGATAAATGTTACTGCACCAACTTTACTGGAAATTGTATGTTCTTTCTCCAAAAAATCTGTCAAAATTGTGATAGGTCTTGCCGTTCAGCCAGTATTACAGGAAATAACCAGTAACTAGACGGTCAACGTTAAATCAGAGCCCGCCATCTTCAAACGGAAGTGAATGGAACAATATTACACAAGTCTGTCAGGCTTGTACCTCCGTACCAATTTCAAAAAAATCGGCCAATACGTTTGGTCAAAACTGCGTACACCAATCGAAAAGATTATTGCAAATCAGAGACCGCTATCTTAAAATGGAAGTAAATGGGAAAATTCTTACATAGTGTTTCGGGCTTTATACATGATATCTCTGTACAAAATTTCAAAGCAATCGGTCGAGTAGAAAAAGAGACCTCGCTTCGCTCGGTCAGTGATACTAACATTATTTAGAATTCCGCTTCCATCACGGCAGCATGACAGCTGCGCGCTGAAATTATTTCTATTTTGAGATTGACTTTACCTTTGACAAGAATGTGTTTGCCGCCCAGCCAGGAAGTCTCTGTGGTCAGGTCGGGTATCGGGGTTTTGTACGAGTCGAGGTACACGTTGACGTTGGTCAGATCGATGCCTCGCTGGTGACAGATCGAACTGAGCGCCTCTCTGAAACAAAACATGTCTGTTAATAGCAACAATGCAGGGTGTCTATGAACTCTGAACTTCCAATGTATACACACAGTTTACCAGTTAACGCGAAACAATAGTGTCAATTTGATTTGACCAAACCCGAGTAGAGAAAGTCTTACTGAATTGAACGCAAGAGTTTTTTCTTACAAGAGACCCGGTGTTGCCGGACTAATTCCTGAACAACGATGTTTTTCAAAAAAGACACAATCTCAACGAGTTTTTAATCCTAATGTGAACTAATAGTAGAATCACTATACACTTTTTTCCTGTACACGTTCCTATTTCCTCAGAAGTCTGTTAAAGAAGCGAAAAACCGGAAATCGATTATCCGTCTTTGTATAAATACGATTATAGGCCTATATAAAGTGAAATCGATGTTACAAATTTTGTAATGGAAAGAAATCTACTGTTTTTAAATAAATTAAAAAAGAATTTCAAATTACGTAGGTCGAGATTTGTTTAGTCTTTTTTTGTTTCAATGTAGACACGAATTATGAACCTTTATATATAAACTTACTTGAACAAATATGAAATTGAAACCGAAAAATCGGAAATCGATTATCTTTTTTTATCTAAATATGATTACATATAAACTGAAATCGATGTTACAAATTTTGAAATGAAAGAAATCTACAGTTTTTTAAATAAATTAAAAAAATTTTAATGTTATATAGATTTGATTAAGTTTTATTTGTTTTAAGTTACCTAGACTTGAATTATGAATCTTCATATAGAAACATATTTGAATATGAAATTAAAACCAAAAAACCGGAAATCGATTATCTGTTTTTGTTTAAATATGTTTATATATAAAGTGAAATCGATGTTAAAAATTTTGAAATGGATATAAATCTACACTTTTGTAATAAATTAAAAAATAATTTAATATTATGTAGGTCGAGATTTGTTTCGGTTTTCTGTTGTTTTCAAGTTATTTGGACTTGAGTTATATAGAAAACTAATTTGAGCAAATATGAAATTAAAACCAACATTCATTTTTGTTCTGTATTTTCCAAACTACATATTTTGGAAAGAATAATTTACTACCTTTTATTTTTGATAAATTGTTTCAGTTTTACCCCTTTTTAAAACAAATTCAATTTAACACAATACAATTAGCACAACTTAAAGTTACTTTTACTACGTCACACATCTTGCGCAACACTCGCCACATTAAATCCAAGTTGTAAGCTAATGTTATATTCATATTAATGAAAGATATTAACATATACTATTGCAGTCTAGCTTTATTTTACGACGTTACTCCTTCAGTTTTATTACAGTAATAAAAAACTAAAGTCATCACTTTATAGCATTTGACACGTTTATTACTCCTCTTCCCTTTCCCGCTAGACTTGCACTTTGACCGTTTATCATTTACGATAATACGTGCAGAAGTTGAACAAAATTTCACGAAACGTTTCACATTAAATCATCACTAGCCTACACTAAGTGCACGTTTATCCGAGCGGAACGGAACTGAGCGGAATGGAGATGAACGGCAACCGGAAGCGGAGTTCAGTCAGTTTAAAGAACTCGTTTTATATCTTTTCTAAATATTTATGCCTGTTGTCACGGATTTTAGAAAACTACTATGTTTAAAAACTGTAACCTAGTTCTGCAACGTTAAGCTATTTAATAAGAAATTAAGCTATGTAATAAGAAATAAAAGTTTGGGGGCGTGGTCAACGTTGTTGAGGAAAAGGAGTCAGCTTCAAAACCGAGCTGGATAGACTCGAAACTATGCGGAGCGGTGCCCAGCGACGCCGCTTTCTCCGCTCAGATTCGTTACGCTTTCAGTGGCCGCACTTACATTTAAAACAATATGTTGAGGTTTTGAATGCGTAGTCCGCTCCGCTCAGAGCAACTCCGCTCCGCATTGGTGGCCACTCGGTCTAAGTGTACGGTGATCAAGGATAAAATAAATTTTTATCTTTTAATGGTACTATCCGTATTAATAAGACTGTCAAGTATCCGGACTAGTATAAGGCACTGTTTTGGAACTTTAAAAAATGTTGCTGATTGTTCCTAACACACAGCTTAGGTGTTACGATCCACTTTGTAGCTGACTCTTGTAGGCAGCTACTGGAGGTTAAGTGCACTGTGTTAGGTGCAGTTACACGCAATGAGCTACTGGATTTCCAGTAACGACGATGAGTAACTAGGTCTCTGGTAGGACTTCTATAAGACACTAACCTACTGGACCTCAGTAATGTAATGAAATATTCGGCCTCCAGTAACATACTGTTACCGGACCTAAGTAAGATACTACACTACTATATCTCCAGCAAAATACTGAGTTACTGGACCTTAAATAAGACAATGAACTATTAGATCTCCAGTAAAATACGAAGTTACCGGATCATAAGTAAGATAATGAACTACTAAGTCTCCAGTAAGATACTGAGTTACCCCTACTGGCCTCCCAGTAAAGTAATAAGTTTCTAGATCTCCATTAGATACTGAGGTAGTGGGCTTCCAGTAAGATAATGCGTTTCTATGTCTCCAGTAAGATACTAAGGTGCTGGATTTCTAACAAGATACTGAGTTTCTAGGCTTCCAGTAAGATAATGAGTTTCTATGTCTCCAGTAAGATACTAAGGTGCTGGATTTCTAACAAGATACTGAGTTTCTAGGCTTCCAGTAAGATAATGAGTTTCTATGTCTCCAGTAAGATACTAAGGTGCTGGATTTCTAACAAGATACTGAGTTTCTAGGCTTCCAGTAAGATAATGAGTTTCTATGTCTCCAGTAAGATACTAAGGTGCTGGATTTCTAACAAGATACTGAGTTTCTAGGCTTCCAGTATGATTCTAAGGAATTTCCAGTAATATTTCAGGTAAGCTAATGGTTTTTTTCTAGTGAGATACTGAAGTACTAAGCTTATTACCTTCAGGAAGATAATAAGTTATTAGGTCTCTAATAAGAACCGCGGTACTAGATCTCTATCCAACACTGATGTACTGAGGTTCCAGTAATATAACGAGCAAGTGGGTATCTAGTAAGATACTGAGGCACTGGACTTCCAGTAAGATAATGAGTTACTACTTTAAAATGAGAGGGGACAAAGAGAAAATGAGAAATATTCGGTAGAGAAAATGTGGCTGTTGAAGGAAACGCATTAATAATAATCTCGGAATGCAAATGTTACAGAATTTCCAACAAAAATATGCTGTACTTTATAATTTAAAGAAAATCTAACTGCACTATTATAATCAGCGTAAAAATCTGTATAAAAATATTTATATTAGTATTTCAAATTTTCAAAATGTGGGCGAGAGGAAAGATGGCATTGTTCTTAAACCTAAAAAAATAGTTTTTTTTTTTTTTCAAACCTGTTTTTGTCAGATAACCTATTAAAAGTAACAAAAATATGACTTCCCAAAATCAAATCTAATAATTTTGAACAAATTTTGTTTAAATTTAAAACATGAGTATCTTCTCGAAATATATGCACTCTTTTATCTATCTGTACTCGTTATTTCTGTCTATGTCTGGAACACAATATTTGCGGACCAGTTTCCCCACAAATACAAACGTTTAATACAGCTTCCACAAATACTTTATTGCATCTGCATACACAATACACCCAACGACATGCTTACATGCATAATGCATAAATGAAGACGACTCGAGTCTGTCAACAAGTTACACTTCTTCATTCAACAGCGCTTCCATTAGAGCGATCAATGTTTGCTGATTACACGATGACGTGCAACGTTTATGCGTATGAAAGAAGAGTGAATTCAATTGTGCTGATTAGAATAACGGCACCATATCGCTAATATCGTGTTCATTTATATACGCTGAGTCTGTCTGCCGTCACACGACAGCGTTTAAAAAATAAATCGCAGAAATGTGAAACTTACCAGGTTTTTTATAAAATAGAATGAATCTATGTGAAATGTAACATTTACAAACTTGTTCTTATTAGTGAGTTTCGACTGAAGCTAAAAGAGAAGCCATCATTGTAACACCCAGACATGGAGCTGTGAAATATGGATCTTTTCTAGAACACGTTACATGAAAAGCAGCATACAGAACCGCCTGTTATAGCTGTTACTGAAAAAAACACTGTTCTAAAGTTTTGACACTATCCTTTTTTGAATCTTCAAACCCGTACTCGCGTCGAAGTAAAGAAGTTCATCGAATATTCGTTTCTTTTACAATCTTTCTATGACCCTACATTTCTGGCCGAGTAGTTTTAGTGATGTGGTACTGACTTTTGTTACAATGCACTTTGTTGCAGTGCACTTTTTTACAATGCACTTTGTTGCAATACCCTTTGTTACAATTCACTTTTTTACAATGCACATTGTTACAATACACTTTATTACAATGCATCTTTTTACAACGCACCTTTTTACAATGCACCTTTTCACAATGCACATTGTTACAATACACTTTGTTACAATACACTTTGTTACAATGCACCTTTTTACAATTCACTTTGTTACAACGTCCTTTGTTACAATGCCCTTTGTTACAATGCCCTTTGTTACAATGCACTGTTACAATGCACTATGTTACAATGCACTTTTGTTAGCAATAAAATTTTCTAGCAGTCTTCACAAACAGCCATTTCACCAAACACTGTCAGCCATTATAACCGGAGCTCTGTACTTTTTGTTTCTTCAACGCTGGTTAGAGATTACCACAGTTCAATACCAGTTAACCATGGTTATATTAAAAAACAAGCAAACAATCGTGGTTAAGTTTTAAACTGTACTTAAAGAGCGTAATAAAAAACGCGTGCTGATCTGATTACTTAATGCAAGGCAATTTCAATCCGGTTTAATTTAAATTTGATTTTAGTGCAAGTTCGTTAGCAAGAAAAAATTGTTTAGGTACTCTTTTAAAATGGTGACCATTTCAAGTATTTAAAAAATCGTATAATTTTTTCTTATTTTTTCCTCGAAATTCGAATTTTAACATCTGGAACAGCGTTTAAAACTGAATAAATTAGCATTTTGGACGTTTAAAATTCCTATAAATTAAGAAATTAAATTTGAAGGCGGTCAGGGTTCATATTCAGTGTAATGCTTTAAAAGTTTAAAATGCACACTATTACAATACTGATTGCGATTGTTAAAATGAATGACTCAATTCAAATTCACTGGAACGATTCGAAATAAGAAAAATTTTCATATCGAAAGTAGGCGTAAGTCGAAGAAGAAATTAAAGAAACCATGACGTTCGAAATTAATTCAATTTTTTCGATAACTAAAGAATACGGAATTTTCATATTTTAAAATCTGCCACAATGAGTGAATTATGAATGTTTCTTTTTGAGATATAGTTTTCGAACGAAATGTTTGTGAGTTAGTGATTTGTAAGTTTTATTTTAGTGGTTTATTATCGCTACATTCGAGTAATACTTTATCGATATCTGCAAAACAGATTTTAAAAATTATTTTTTCTTAATTTTTAAGTTTTGGTTTTAAATTACAATTTTTAAGACATTATTATTAACGTTAACAATAATGAATGCAATGTTGTGCGCACAATACACAATATATTCTTTAAAGAAAAATGATGTTAGAACGTCCGAACAAAAATAAAAAGAATAGGCCTATATTATCATAATTAAGAAGAATAATAATACAGTAAATAATAATAATATTAATAATCAGTGCTATTAAATTAAGAAACAATTTTTAAAACTGTTAATATCCTTACGGATTATACAAGCTTTTCCGATATTGTTTTATTCAAACATGTAAAATTATATTTCACAGTATTCAGAGATAAAAATGTTGACAGGTCTTTCTACGTACAATATGTGAAATAAACATTTTATTCTCAGTAAAATACGACATTCCGAATTTAACGATTCCAACATACAATATCAGCAAGTTAGTGCTTGTAGTTGTACAACGTCAGCAGCTATTCAAGTCTGCCTGATCATTTGTTCCCAGCGTTGCGTTCTGACTGAAGCAGTCCATTTACAAAATTGGAATTTAAGGATCACAAGTTATGTACGAGTACTTTCAGGTACAAATGTAGCTTTTCAGGTTTTGTAGGTTGAAAATAGCACTGGAGAAAATTGACGAGGTTTATTATTATTATTATTTTTAACGTCCATACTAATTTTAATGTCAATTAGATTAATGAAGATGAAAGATCGGCGTTAACGGTAAATGTAAAGAAACTGTAGTTACTGTTCGAACCTATGAAAAGGCACGCAGCAGACTGACCGGTGTCTTAACCACATCGACCACAGAACCATAATTAAATCTCCGAAAATGAGATTTATTTTCAAAATATGATTTAACAGATTTTGAAATATGGTGGTTTTTTTTTTCCGACTGCATTTTTAAATAACCGCTTAAACGTTATGTTTGGCTACTACAATATTAAATTAAAATTTTATGAGAATCGTTTGGGCCGATTTTGAAATATCAAAAATTGTCCTGTATTTAAATTTATAGTAAACAATCTACAGCAGTTCCAGTACCTGAAGGTCACAATTTATTTTACTGTTCATAATTTACTGTGGGGAGAATCTATTTTTTAAAATTTCAACAGAAGCACAATGAAGTAAAAACAATGAAAATAAACGTTTTTTAAAATTCTGACATTTGCATTTATCATAAAAACAATTACGTCGTTAATCTTCATTGGACAACGCAGCAATGGGCTTGGTGTTTTAAAAATAACCCTTCTATGTTCTTTGTAAAAATTCGTTCTATTAATTATCACAAAAATATTAAGCGAGAAGCGCACGTTTCAGTTCAATGTAATCCTTGTTTACAGACAGAAGGTTTATAAATATTTTTCACTCAATTTAAAATTTAAAACAGGTTTAATTCAAAAACTTTGACGCGCAAATTAGAACGCTTTGTTGATATTTCTCAAAAAACCTGAGTATCGATAAAAAACTGAAACAGTTCTACTTTCTCAAAATCAGTTCATCAGATCTTATGGTTATACGACGATTAATATGTAAATTCAAGGTAGCAATTACAATAAATGAAATTAATTTTGCGGTTCAAAACAATTTGTTGTTGGCAATATGATTTATTTTCCATTTATAAAACTAACTGAATGTCTTACAAGTTCAGAAATGGTTTTCTCGGTTTTTTCTTTTAAACAGAATTATTTCTAGAAATGTTCGATTTATTGGTTTAATTACGGAAGGAAATTAAGTTATAGTAAAATTGGATAAGAATTCTTGCCAAATAGAATTATTCGTACAATTTATACGTTTATTACTGTAGCATTGTTACACTAAAATTTGTTAAAAAATCTTGCTAAATAGAATTATTCGTAGAAATGTTCGATCTATAGGTTTTGCTACAGAAGGATTATGTTATAGTAAAATTGGATAAAATTCTTGCCAAATAGAACTATTCGCACAATTTAAAGGTTTATTTATGAAGAGAATATGTTACAGTAAAATTTGATACAAATTCTTGATAAATAGAATTATTCGTAGAAATGTCCGATCTATAGGTTTTGTTACAGAAGGATTATGTTATAGTAAAATTGGATAAGAATTCTTGCCAAATAGAACTATTCGCACAATTTAAAGGTTTATTTATGAAGAGAATATGTTACAGTAAAATTTGATACAAATTCTTGATAAATAGAATTATTCGTAGAAATTTTCGATTCATAGGTTGTTTAGTGAAAGATTACGTCATCATAAAATTGGAAAAAAATCTTGACAAATAGAATTACTTGTACAATTTATACGTTTATTACGGAAGGACTGTTACAGTAAAATTTGATAACAATTCTTGCTAAACAGAATTATTTAGAAATTTTCGATTCATAGGTTTGTTTACGGGTAGATTACGTTATGGTAAAATTGGATAAAACTTTTTGCTAAATAGATTCGTTCAATTTATAGGTTTATTTACGGAAGGATTGCGTTACACTAAAATTTGATAAAAATTCTTGCAAAATATAATTATTTTTACAATTTATGGGTTTATTACAGAAGGATTGCGTTACACTAAAATTTGATAAAAATTCTTGCAAAATATAATTATTTTTACAATTTATGGGTTTATTACAGAAGGATTGCGTTACACTAAAATTTGATAAAAATTCTTGCAAAATATAATTATTTTTACAATTTATGGGTTTATTACAGAAGGATTGCGTTACACTAAAATTTGATAAAAATTCTTGCAAAATATAATTATTTTTACAATTTATGGGTTTATTACGGAAGGATTGCGTTACACTAAAATTTGATAAAAATTCTTGCAAAATATAATTATTTTTACAATTTATGGGTTTATTACAGAAGGATTACGTTACACTAAAATTTGATAAAAATTCTTGCAAAATATAATTATTTTTACAATTTATGGGTTTATTACAGAAGGATTGCGTTACACTAAAATTTGATAAAAATTCTTGCA
The DNA here is from genome assembly GCA_022606455.1 of Callitettix versicolor. NCBI lineage: Eukaryota > Metazoa > Arthropoda > Insecta > Hemiptera > Cercopidae > Callitettix > Callitettix versicolor. The sequence goes on from CM040186.1 coordinate 79,547,758, forward strand.
AAATATAATTATTTTTACAATTTATGGGTTTATTACAGAAGGATTGCGTTACACTAAAATTTGATAAAAATTCTTGCAAAATATAATTATTTTTACAATTTATGGGTTTATTACAGAAGGATTATGTTACAGTAAAATTTGATAAAAATTCTTGCAAAATATAATTATTTTTACAATTTATGGGTTTATTACAGAAGGATTATGTTACAGTAAAATTTGATAAAAATTCTTGCAAAATATAATTATTTTTACAATTTATGGGTTTATTACAGAAGGATTGCGTTACACTAAAATTTGATAAAAATTCTTGCAAAATATAATTATTTTACAATTTATGGGTTTATTACAGAAGGATTATGTTACAGTAAAATTTGATAAAAATTCTTGCAAAATATAATTATTTTACAATTTATGGGTTTATTACAGAAGGATTATGTTACAGTAAAATTTGATAAAAATTCTTGCAAAATATAATTATTTTTACAATTTATGGGTTTATTACAGAAGGATTATGTTACAGTAAAATTTGATAAAAATTCTTGCTCAAAATTATTATTTGTAAGAATTTTTCACATATAGATTTATTAACCAGGATTTGCAGTAAAATTTGATAAAAATAGTAAAACTAAATTTGATGAACAATTTCATCGAATAAGTCATTTAGTTCTTAAATTTTTAGCGATCAGCACAAATACATATTTTTTTAACTGAAAACATATATATCTATCAAAATATTATTATTTTTACTATATAAAAATTTTCTATATTTTTGTTGCTATAGTAAGAAGTAAAACATATCTATACTTAAAAAAACTACAGATTTATGTAATTTCCCGACAATGTTTAGGTATTACCGACAAAAATTCAAACAAAAACACAAGTGTGCTTAGTTTAGAAATGAAAGTTATGTTTGTTTTGATTTTTCCAACTATTTTTTAGAGCGTTCCATTAAGCGGTTGTGCGATTTCTCATTCTTACTCCTAGATCGCTATTGCCCTGAATGCAGCTACAAGTAAATAAAATCTAAACTGTTGTCAGTTTTTATGTCGTGACCCTAATTTTTTCAAATAATAAAGCCCTGAAGAATAAACAGATAATTACGGCAAAATCAGCCCAGCCGTTTGATCTGTAAGCTCATTTCAACAAACCACATTTTTAATGAGGTGATTTAGAAACGGAAATATCCATTGAAAGCCTCTTATCGGAAGGCCGGTCACGTGACTTTCACCTTGTCTACGTAAGTAGGATATAGTGAGAAGGTAAACAAGTATTGGAAACCAAAGTGGCTTATCTCTCAAAGTGAACCTTCAATTTCAACCCCCAATATAAATGCGATATAACATTCATAACGACACCCAAAACGTTTGGTCAGGATAGGCTCAACGTAAATTAGACAGGATAAGCTCAACATATACTAGACAGGATCAGCTCAACATATACTAGACATGATAAGCTCAACATATACTAGACTTGATACGCTCAACATATATTAGAAAGGATAAGATCAACATATACTAGAAAAGATAAGTTAAACATATACTAGACAGGATAATTTCAACATATAATAGACAGGATAAGCTGAACATTTACTAGACAGGATAAACTCAATGTATACTGAACATGATAAGCTCAACATATACTAGACAGGATAAGCTCAACATATACTAGGCAGGATAAGCTGAACATATACTAGGCAGGATAAGCTGAACATTTACTAGACAGGATAAGCTCAATATATACTGAACATGATAAGCTCAACATATACTAGACAGGATAAACTAAAGGTATACTGAACATGATAAGCTCAACATATACTAGACAGGATAAGCTCAACATATACTAGACAGGATAAGCTCAACATATACTAGGCAGGATAAGCTGAACATTTACTAGACAGGATAAACTCAATATATATTGAACATGATAAGCTCAACATATACTAGATAGGATAATCTTAATATATACTAGGCAGGATAAACTCAAGGTATACTGAATATGATAAGCTCAACATATACTAGATAGGATAATCTTAATATATACTAGGCAGGATAAACTCAAGGTATACTGAATATGATAAGCTCAACATATACTAGAAAGGATAAGCTCAACATATACTAGGCAGGATAAACTCAATGTATAATGAATATGATAAGCTCAACATATACTAGGCAGGATAAACTCAAAGTATACTGAATATGATAAGCTCAACATATACTAGACAGGATAATCTCAACATATACTAGGCATGATAAACTCAATATATATTGAACATGATAAGCTCAACATATAATAGACAGGATAAACTCAATGTATAATGAATATGATAAGCTCAACATATACTAGGCAGGATAAACTCAAAGTATACTGAATATGATAAGCTCAACATATACTAGACAGGATAATCTCAACATATACTAGGCATGATAAACTCAATATATATTGAACATGATAAGCTCAACATATACTAGACAGGATAAACTCAATGTATAATGAATATGATAAGCTCAACATATACTAGGCAGGATAAACTCAAAGTATACTGAATATGATAAGCTCAACATATACTAGACAGGATAATCTCAACATATACTAGGCATGATAAACTCAATATATATTGAACATGATAAGCTCAACATATACTAGGCAGGATAAACTCAATGTATAATGAATATGATAAGCTCAACATATACTAGGCAGGATAAACTCAAAGTATACTGAATATGATAAGCTCAACATATACTAGACAGGATAATCTCAACATATACTAGGCATGATAAACTCAATATATATTGAACATGATAAGCTCAACATATACTAGACAGGATAATCTTAACATATACTAGGCAGGATAAACTCAAGGTATACTGAACATGATAAGCTCAACATATACTAGACAGGATAATCTCAACATATACTAGGCAGGATAAACTCAAGATATACTGAATATGATAAGCTCAACATATACTAGACAGGATAAGCTCAACATATACTAGACAGGTTAAACTCAACATACACTAGACATGATGAACTGAACATATACTAGTCAGGACAGGCTTAACATATACTGGACAGGATAAGTTCTACAAATAGTAGACAATATGTTCTACAAGCTGAACATATACTAGACAGGATAAACTCAATGTATACTAAACATGATAAGCTCAACATATATTAGAGAGGGTAAGCTCGACATAAAGAGACAGAATAAACTCAACATATACTAGACATGATAAGCTCAGCATATAGTATACAGAATAAACTCAAAATATAATAGACAGGATAAGCTGAACATATATTGTCAGGATAAGCTATACAGATTAGGATTAATGCATTGCATGTTCTCAGGTCTGGATTATACAGTGACAGTTAATTCGCAATTTAACTAATTTTCCAATCGATATTCTCTAAAGTGAATAAATACACCTTCATAGAACAAAATAAATGTATAATACACCACAATGGTATTAAACGCAGTTACAGGATAGAAAATGGTTTTGTACGACCTAAAAAGTAAATAAAAACAAAGACGTTTGTTACACTACGGTGTAAATAATGTATCTATTCTAACATAATAACTGAATAAGAAATTTATCTGTTAAACTAAATCTAGGATTCCGCTAAACCGATTTTAAAATTTAAGGTGTCATTGGAAATCACTAACTGTGCAGATTTGCAAATAGTTATGTACATTTTTAATGATTTGAACGAGAAGAAACAAAAAACATTCCTCATAAGAAATACTTTAAAAATTAATTGTTCTAAAAAATTTCATTTTTGGTCAACATTTAAATTAATTTATCAGCTGACTGAAGTTTTGTTTTATTTTTTGTACGACTTTACCTTCTTTATTCCTATATCGTGAAGTGAACTGATATGTTTTTGTGAATTAATTAATGCTGAACAATATAAAATCTACAAAATTAAATCACATGAAATGTAAACACTATTTTTCTAGAAACTGTTGTATTTTTAAATACAACTTACTACATTGCTGGTAAATAAATACCTTTTTGTTACACTAAATATTATAGAAAGTAACATATATGCTCGTAACATTGCAGAATTATTGGTATATAAATACAGTCTAATTCATTTTTTAGGACCTAATTATGAGTTTACAGGCATTAATAGTTCAATAAATAATACTATTTTGACTCGACTATAGATTTTTCATTTTATCTGCAAGAGAAAAAACCAAAATAACAAGATAAAGACCTTTTTACTAATTTTAAAATATTTAATGTAGAAAACATGAGCTTGTAAACATTAACTCTGCATTTGTTATTATATTTGACTATCAAATTAATAGTATAAAAAAATTAAAATTTGATAATATGCAAATTAAAATCAATAACAGTTTTAATATTTATCGACACTCGTAACCCCCTCTCCAAAATAATTATTGAAGTAATGTTAAATTGTCATTTGCAAGATATTTTTCTTAAAACGTTATAATCTCTACATAAATTAATAAATATACGTTTTCTTTATTTATTATTTTTTTATAAACGATGATTCATCGTATAGAGCTCGAGCGTGATGCGAAGTCAAAGCTTTTTACCCATCCAAAATGTACTATATCGCGCATTATCTATATACGATCATTCACCGTATACAGCTAGAGCGTGACGCGAAACCAATGCTTTTTACTCATACAAAAAGTGCTATAACGCACCTGAAGAAGCAAAGCTTCAAAAACGTTTTTAACAATAAGTAACAGAATAACACTTAGTGCTGCAACACTGATGTAGTCAGATTGCCTTAACAAATACGAGTACACTGATTTGTTATCTGGTAAAATAGTTATTTAAACGGAACACTCAAACCAGGAACAGGATTTCTGGTGAAATAAACTAGAACAATCTTTCATTACTGGGGTGAAATCAAAAATTTGTTAGACAAAAATTAAACATTTTCAAAGGTCCGCCATTTTGAAACAAAAGAAACGCTTTTGCTGAACATGTGGGCAATAACATGCTTGTCCAACTCTTACTAAATTCGATTGTTGTGCTAAGTTTTCAATCGAATCTGAACGAAATTGCAAACGCATGCAAAGAAAAACGTATCTTAAAGCATTTCGCAATCAGATATATTTACTAGACTAAATTCTTTTACTGAATTATTAGGTTTTGAATTTTTTTATGGATTTATTAGTTACAAATTGAGTCTAAACGTCATTCTGCGAGGATTTAAATGCAATGTAGCTGAAGCTAAAGTAGTTAACAGGTTTTTATGAAATTCGACATCTAGACAGGTGTGGTTTGCTCATATCCCGTGAACTACGTATTTAATTTTAAAATTTTTATGGCATTTTTTCGCTTCACAATTATCAAATTTTTCTCAAAATGAAACACTGTACCAAAACAAAATTCCGTGAAGATTCTGTAAGAGATGTGATCAACGGCTATAGTTAAAAGTAAAAAGTATCTAATTTTGCAAAACGATTCAGCAGATGTTGTTCAAATTTTGGGTCATCTAAGAATATTAATGACGTACATCACTGTAGCAAATGTGAAATTAAGAAATTCACAATTAAAATAAAGTTGGGAGTATCCCCGATTTAATAAAAAATTTCAAAATATTTAAAATTTCTTAACCCGAAGGAGCATGACTAAAATTTTAACAAAATCTGATCAACGATTTTGAGAAATTTGGCCGATCAACGATTTTGAGAAATTTGGCCGATTTCCACTTCTTTTGTCTGTATCTTCTGAATAAGTTGTGGAAATAAGAAATTTTATGTTCGTTTGTAGATTTTGCACATTTATTACTCTTCCGTCTGCGCAATTTTAATAAAATTTAGTTGGTAAATCTGGTTTGTGCATATACCGAGAGCAGGTACATCTGGTTTGTGCATATACCGGGAGCAGGTACATCTGGTTTGTGCATATACCGGGAGCAGGTAAATCTGGTTTGTGCATATATCGGGAGCAGGTACATCTGGTTTGTGCATATACCGGGAGCAGGTACATCTGGTTTGTGCATATACCGGGAGCAGGTACATCTGGTTTGTGCATATATCGGGAGCAGGTACATCTGGTTTGTGCATATATCGGGAGCAGGTACATCTGGTTTGTGCATATACCGGGAGCAGGTAAATCTGGTTTGTGCATATATCGGGAGCAGGTACATCTGGTTTGTGCATATACCGGGAGCAGGTACATCTGGTTTGTGCATATACCGGGAGCAGGTACATCTGGTTTGTGCATATATCGGGAGCAGGTACATCTGGTTTGTGCATATATCGGGAGCAGGTACATCTGGTTTGTGCATATACCGGGAGCAGGTACATCTGGTTTGTGCATATATCGGGAGCAGGTACATCTGGTTTGTGCATATATCGGAAGCAGGTACATCTGGTTTGTGCATATACCGGGAGCAGGTACATCTGGTTTGTGCATATATCGGGAGCAGGTACATCTGGTTTTGTGCATATACCGGGAGCAGGTACATCTGGTTTGTGCATATATCGGGAGCAGGTACATCTGGTTTGTGCATATATCGGGAGCAGGTACATCTGGTTTGTGCATATATCGGGAGCAGGTACATCTGATTTTGTGCATAAACCGGGAGCAGGTACATCTGGTTTGTGCATATACCGGGAGCAGGTACATCTGGTTTTGTGCATATACCGGGAGCAGGTACATCTGGTTTGTGCATATATCGGGAGCAGGTACATCTGGTTTTGTGCATATACCGGGAGCAGGTACATCTGGTCTGTGCATATACCGGGAGCAGGTACATCTGGTTTGTGCATATACCGGGAGCAGGTACATCTGGTTTGTGCATATACCGGGAGCAGGTACATCTGGTTTTGTGCATATACCGGGAGCAGGTACATCTGGTTTGTGCATATATCGGGAGCAGGTACATCTGGTTTTGTGCATATACCGGGAGCAGGTACATCTGGTTTGTGCATATACCGGGAGCAGGTACATCTGGTTTGTGCATATACCGGGAGCAGGTACATCTGGTTTGTGCATATATCGGGAGCAGGTACATCTGGTTTTGTGCATATACCGGGAGCAGGTACATCTGGTTTGTGCATATATCGGGAGCAGGTACATCTGGTTTTGTGCATATACCGGGAGCAGGTACATCTGGTTTGTGCATATACCGGGAGCAGGTACATCTGGTTTGTGCATATACCGGGAGCAGGTACATCTGGTTTGTGCATATATCGGGAGCAGGTACATCTGGTTTGTGCATATACCGGGAGCAGGTACATCTGGTTTGTGCATATATCGGAACCATTCTTTATTTTGCAAAAACAAAATTTAAAGTGATTTTTTGTGGGTAAAATCTACGAATTTCTCAAATAGGCTGAATGGTTTTATGTTAAAAAAAAATTAGATCACGAGTGCTAAAGTTTACGTATAGGTAGATTTTTCCCAAAAACGAATTTAAAAAAAAATCACAATTTCTCACATTTCTTTCGTAAATGTTAGTCAAGAAGCTTTTTAACTGAAGTCATTGTACCTAATTTGAAATAAAAACTGTTTCATAATAAATCTAAAAGAAAAAATTATAAACCCTGAAATCCGTTTCGCTTGTTTTCCTCCTTTGATTTACTCACGAACCTTATGCCTATATTTATTTGATTTTTGATTTAAAACCGGTTCCACTGACTTGTTACGATTTCAGAAAAAATTAACATTACTAAAAAGTAACCAATTTTGAGAAAGGTCATTTTAAAAGGGGTGTTTTCTCGAGCGAGTTACATCTGTTTGTGAAAACAATTTAATGTTAGACAGTTTATGTCTGCCAATTTTACTTATTGTGTTCGGATTTTTAATTAAAAAAAAATTAGAATCTTGACGCATTTTTACAAACCCTTGTGAGTAACCCTAAAACCTCACTCGAGTAAACAACTAGAGATAACAGATCTGACCCAGTTAGGTTATTGAGTGTCATAATTCTTGACGCAGAGTCGAGTTCATTGGGTAACAGATTGATGTATGTCCAAACTTGTATTAACACATTATATTGAATGACAATTTAACTGTAAATGATTATGTAATGTGAAATGACAATTTCACTATACGTGAGCCTTTTAATACAAATTTCAAATTAAATCTAAAATAATCCCCGCACGCAGCTGTTTCGCTGTTGCCCATGGAAGCTAAGTTTAAAAAAACGGAAATATGATTCTACCTTCACAATTAACATTTAAATCGCAGTAATTATCATTTAAACTTTTACACCGTTAAGTATTTTCGTATTTTCAGTGAAATTTGCCCTTTTAAAATGCTATTTTTACACATTTTAACGCTTATTGAGTTGATGAAATCACGTTTTCAAATGTATAAAATAAAAAGCTACGGTTTTTTAAAAGATTTAAAATTACAATTATTTTATAATTTTTAACGGATTATTTATAGTAACGAAATTGTCAATTACAAAAATTTAAAATTTTGGTCCAGTTAGGTTTAAACTGGCATAAATTAGTAGGGCTATTATTTTAAACTTTAAAATTTTCCCAACATTTTTTTCAAAAATGAATACATAAATAATGATTTACATAGAATTCATTTCCTTCACTTAAAACATATTTTGACAAATGAAAATGATACTTTTTTCAAATTTTAACGATAGTTACAAAATTGAAATCAGATTTGTGTAAGGTAAAAAGTTACTTTTTAAAGACTTGAAAAAACCGCCATTTTGAAACTGTTTAACAAAGCTGAATCTTGGTAACAAAGTTGTCCAAGATATTACCAAATACGATTCTTGTACTACGTCTGAATCAAGTTGTCTCAAAAATTATGAATTGCGAACACAAGAATACTAAAACACAGCGCGCGCGCACACACACACACACACACACACACTTTCACTACAGTTTAGGCCTTACGCTAATCGGGCAGATCCAATAGTTCATTTTTAAATCTGTATTGCCTAGATGTAACGTATTCACGAAACAATATTGTATTAAAAAGTCATAACGCACATCAATAACTAGGCCACATCGATCTTGTGTGTTACATAACGCTCTACGGGGCACTATACGGGGGAGGGGGTTGATCAACTCACTCACATGGGACGAAACAATGTCAGTTGAAAAGTAAACATCCATGTTTTCAGTCTATCGTAAAAGTTTAATTTGCCCTACATAGACGACTCGTCAGAAGGCATCCCTGTAATCTGGCGCTGCCGACTGCATCCGTGATTACTAGGCAGGGCTCAAGAGAACTACTTTGTAAAGAAAACACGTAAACAAGACCTTCTGTGTAATCCTGCGGGAAAAAATCGTGTTAGATCGGATAATACAGTCTCCTAGAGTGTATTCGCTCGTAAAGGTTTGGTTAAGTGAAACTGAGCGGGATTTTTCAGTATTGACAGTTTGCGAAAAAACGTTTTTTACAATCATTTTAATACTGGAAAATAATGGAACAATATTAAGCTTGTTTGTGAAATTATTCTGAAGAACGCATTTGTGTTTCGAAAATAAAAACACCGTATTCGAATAATTGCATAACGCAAGTGTTTTGTTGACGTGATGGAGCGGATTTATAATACACTATTTTTTTGGTGAAAATTATCTGAAAATCTAATTTCATCATTATAATAAGGATTAAAATCTTTATAAAAATTAGCATTTTTTAAATATTTGAAATGACATAAAAACACGAAAATAAATCTTACCTTCTCTGTTTCAATGGGTTTAGAAAATTAAAAATGTCAGTTTATTCTGAATGTAATGCTGATTACGATAGTGAAATCAAATTACAAAAAAGGTCAGAATTTTTTAAGATTTAAAATGACAACCTTTCAGAACTGGAGGAAGGGGCGAGAGATTAATATCAATGTCAATAGAGTCGATTTTGAAAATGTATTATTTTTTTTAAATTAAAAATATTATCAAAAATTGGGAGTAATAATATACTTTCAGAACGATAAAAACGTATTCAGGCCACCAAATACGTATCAAATCAGGTAAATGTTTTACAAAACGTTTCACTATTCAATTTCCTTTTCAATAACTAGATATGTGCCTGCACAGAGCGTTGAGGTGGTGCGGCAGTACGAAAGTACTAATCTCAATGTCGCAGATTTAAGTCAAATTACTGTATATTCTGTAATAGTTTAGTATATACTTTGTAAATGCAGTAATGTAAAAGTTACTTGAAGCGAAGCTTTTAATGTTAGCTTGGGCGACAGGATTAAATAGAAAAAAGGTCCCGAACCTTTTTAACGTAACGGAAATTGGCCGTATTAGGCCTACAAGCCAAGTTTCATCAAAAACTGTAGTTGTTGCGTAAACATTTATTTTTCAAAGTAAATGGGTTAACTTTGCAAAATGAATACTAGCTTTAAAAATATCAACAGTTTTTGAACAACTTAATCTTAAAAATAATTACATTTTCTGAAAATGGTTACCGGACTTATGTTCGGCATGAACAAATTTATCCCTACATGAAATGTCATAACGCTAACAGTTATGTTTGAAACAATACCTTCATTCTATTACGGCGGTTTGAAGATGACGTTAGAGTATGCAAAAATATCATAATCGATTACTGTTTACCCAAGACTTATTACCTGTAGGTCACAAGTGAAATAAATGCATGAACAAATATTACTAAAACATAACTTAAGCAATATTATCATTCAGAAAGAGATTACGTAATCAAAGCAAGCAGCTGACTCGTTGACGTGACGGAAGCGAATTCCAAAACTACTTTTTTATTTTAAATTCTTCTGGAAATTCTGATTTCACCATCAAAATCAGCATTAAATATTAACACATAAATATATTTAAATTACAATTAATGTACAAATAAATCCTGACCGCCGTCAAATTAAATTTCTTAGTTCTTAACCATAGAAAAAAAATTTAATGATAATTTTTGAAGTTTTCAATGCTGATTACGAAGGTAATCGAATATTTAAAAAAATGTCGACAAAACTTATGAATTGTTCAAGATTTGAAATGTCTGCCATTTTGAAACTGTCGGAACGAATTGCGTTAACGAATTTGACCAAGCTATTACCAAAATCGATATTCGCGCGATTTTGAATCTAATCGGATTAAAATTGCTAACGTATAAATTTTAACAACCTGTCAGAGTAAACAACAGGTTAGGATTGGTGCTCATTTCAAGATCCCGAGTCTGGGTCTTACCACAATGGCTTTCAAAGAGCTCATTTTCCATCGCTACTAATGGCAACAATGCAGATGCTGACGTGAAGGAAGTGAATTTTCAAAAAGTAACAATTCCAGGGTGATTTTTATCTCAAAATATTTTAAAATTTCACCTTTATAGTCAAGATTAAAATCTGCATATATTAGCATTACACCAATTTATTAGGAAAACGTTCAAATTACATTGAAAATAAACTTTATTACCATCAAAAGTTAATTTTCACCTATTTCGAAAATTTAAAATAATACATTATATAGATTTTAAATCTGATTATGATGATGCTGTCAAATATTTTTAACATAAAAAGTAACAAAAAAGTACACTTGTGGAACTCGGGGAGAACGCTGACAGAAGCGAAGCGTTCGTTAATGATAACATTGCTGAATATATAATTACTTTAAAGACATATTTACAAATATCTCGTTTTCTTAAATAAATAGATACGTGAACCTAGCTTAGATATTATTTACTGTAGTTATAATAAAAGATTCGTAACGATCAGCTAATTTTAATGAACAGCTGATAGGCTATAATAAGTTTCAGGTTATGTTGTTAAAAACTAGCAATATTAACAACAATTATTATAAACGTTCTTATTAATTTCGAATGTATTATAAACGTTTACAACGTGCACGTGTTCTTCAATTAAGGACAAACAACGAAAACAATGTAAAAAGTTTTCATATAATACGCGTGTACTGTTATCGAAAAGGAGGATGAAAAATAAAGACAGAAATAGAGAGACGAAATTTCTTTGATCGTTTCCCTTACATATTTCCGTTACATTAAAAACGTTCGGGACCTTTTTTTCTAGTTAATCCTGTCTCCAAAGCTAACATTAAAAGCTTCGCTTCAAGTAACTTTTACATTACTGCATTTACAAAGTATATACTAAACTATTACAGAATATACAGTAATTTGACTTAAATCTGCGACATTGAGATTAGTACTTTCGTATTGCCGCACCACCTCAACGCTCTGTGCAGGCACATATCTAGTTATTGAAAAGGAAATTGAATAGTGAAACGTTTTGTAAAACATTTACCTGATTTGATACGTATTTGGTGGCCTGAATACGTTTTTATCGTTCTGAAAGTATATTATTACTCCCAATTTTTGATAAAACATAGCTTATCGATAGCAATAATACGACACGCAAACGTATCGCGCGATGATTGACGCAAATTCGTTCGGTAATAATCGTATTTTATTGTCCAGAACTGTCGGCTGTTCTGACAAGAGGCGTGGAAATTTGCAAACAAAACGGCAGTGTCCAAGATTAATGTGTTTAACCAGAAATTGTCAAACCAGCAGCTTTCGTCAGTGTACATTTTAAAACAAATATATTAAAAAAAAAACAAATTCAATTTATTTCCCACCATAAAAGCAGTAGAAATTTATTCATTTCCCTCTATAGAAGCAGTAGAAAGTTCTTCATTTTCCTCCATAAAAGCAGTAGAAAACTTTCCTTTATTCATTTCCATCCATAAAAGCAGTAGAACGTTATTCATTTACCTCCATAAAAGCAGTATAAACTTATTCATTTCCCTCTTTTAAAATCAGTAGAAAGTTATTCATTTCCCTCCATAAAAGCAGTATAAAGTTATTTGGAAGCAGTAGAAATAGAAACGGAAAATTTGCATAATTTTTAAATAACCACCACACGCAACTGTCTCGCTGACTGATAAAACGAATTTAAAAAAGTAATTTTTTATTTTAAAAAAATACGTATTTAACCATCATTATCAGCACTAAAATCCTCATGTACCAAGGAAGAATTAAAGGGAGGCAGAGGGTGACCAACCCTCCCGAGACAAAAGAAATAAAAAATGTAAAAGATCCGATTTTGCTTCCATAAATGGAAATGTTTGAATAGTTTCAACGAAAAGGGTCAAAAAGGCATCTGAGGGATCCAAAACCCGTCAACTGTATGTACATGAAATTTTGTCCGTATGTACATATGTACACTTGTGCACTTTGTAACGCTTATAGTGAGGGTGAGAAAGGGGTTAAAGAGATAGATATTTTATGTTGGTTCTCTCTTCTCTTCCTGTGTTAACTGCAAACAACAGACAGATATTTCTCGACTCTAAAATTGATCAAAACTTGGTTGGGAAACTGTTGTGGCGCAAAACCGGACTTGCTCTGCTGTATGTTCATACAGATATACATGTTGACAGAGAAAACAATTACTTTTTAAAGTTCTTACTTTACGCTAGTTAGGTTAACGAGAACGTAGGTAACGCAGCTGAAGTAACTGCGGCTATACTCGTACAGAAAAAATAAGTATAACGAGAAGAAGGGAAAAACATGTTTTCTTAAGTACAACTTCTGTTTAATAATGACTGTCATTGTAAATAATTGAAAGAAATAAAATAATTTTTAAAGAACATTTAAATTTTCATTTATTACGTTTTTAATATTTTTATTTTTGTCTGTGTATTTTACATCAGTTTTCACGGAACAGTCAATTTCCGTGGTACCAATGCCAGTTGTAACCTGACAATTTTTCTTCTCTGTGCTTTATCCCTGGATTAGGTTCTTTAACGTGCTATGACAACAAACACCGTACGGGACCACCATCTTTACTTTCCTTCCGAAGAAAGGCACATTGCTGACTTTTCTTCCTTTCGGCTTAAAACATTCTCCGACGTCTTCCGATTCATAGCTTCCGTTTTCCCTGTCATTCCACAGATCTTGATCCAACCCCCTCTCTCACATTTCCTTATCAATTTCTTCACTCCAGCTTTTACCATGTGGTTCCTCTCTTTTACCATGTGGTTTCCATTTCAAAATCTATTTGGGAAGTCAATTTTCGTTCATCCTTTGGACATGACCAAACCATCAAAGTTGTTTTGGCCTGATTTGGACCCACCTGCGGCTCTTAGCCAATAGTCCATTTCTGTAGCTTCAAGACATTTTTTCTGTTTTTTGTTTCAGTGGCCATACTTCGCTTCCATATAAGAATTGCATTATACGAGGTTTGTCCAATCTTATCCCATCTTCTTTTCCACTCTTCAAAGCACCCTTGGAAGTCCTCGGAAGTCAGGCTTTTCAGTCTCCTCGTCGTTTCTTGTTTTATTGTGTCCACATCTTCCCAATGCTGTCCCCTCATCACATTTTTGCATTTAGGGAATAGAAAAAAGTCGCAGGGGGCGAGGTCCGGTGAATAAGGGGGATGATCAAGGATAGTGATTGAATTTTTAGCCAGAAACTGGCGAACAATCAAAGCCGAATGTGCGGGTGCATTGTCTTGATGAAGAATCCATCCATCGTTTTGAGTCAAATGTGGTCGCACACGACGCACTCGATCTCTCAAACGCTTGAGAACGTTAAGGTAGAACTCAGAATTTACCGTTTTTTCCTCAGGAAGGAATTCATGATGAACAACACCTTTGATATCAAAGAAAACCAGGAGCATGACTTTGATTTTTGATCGGCTTTTCCTTGATTTTTTTGTTCGAGCTTCACCTGTTGCTTTCCACTCCATGCTTTGCGATTTCGATTCGGGGTCATACTCGAAAACCACGATTCATCACCAGTGATAACCCTATTTAAGAATCCAACATCATTTTACATGGAATTTTTCCAGTCAGTAACACATTCGACTCTTCTCAACTTTTGATGCGGAGTCAGCAGTTTTGGCACGATTTTCGCACAAACCTTTCTTAAGCCCAAATGCTCGGTTAAGATTGTGTGCACTGTTGATTTTCCTAAATTTAGTTCTTCAGCTATCATTCGGACAGTTTTTCGACGATCAGTAAGGACAAGACGCCGCACACGATCAATGTTTTCATGCACACAAGAGGTTGAAGGTCGTCCAATTCTTGCATCATCCGTGGCGTCTTCTCGACCTTCTTTAAAGCGCTTAATCCATTTGAAAATGGCTGTTTTCTTCATAGCATTATCACCATAAACAACTCTCAACATTTCAGCAATTTCTTGGTAATTTTTACCAAGCTTTACCAAAACTTGATGTTAATTCGTTTTTCAGTGAATTGGTCAATTTCCATCGTATATCCTATATCTCCGAGGCTGGTTACTGGGTTTTTTAACAAAACGTTTTTCCGAGTACTGGCGAGTTTCCATGTATCAACCCCGGACTTGGGAGGACAAGGGTCTGATTAAATTCGCATTAAAAATCCCACTAATCTCGCTAGAGACCCGATCCCACAACCTTGTACGAAGCTAACGTGCAACTACTATTCTACTAGCACTGATAATTTCCTAATGTTGTTATTAAAATAAAATGTAGAAATTAATAACATAAAATAAAAAAATTAGAAATTTTAATCTAATAAAAATTCAACTTTCAATAAATTACATAATACTACTATAAAAAGTTTTTTCATGTTTATTTTAATATTTCATCTTTTAATTTGCTCGATGTTGATAAAGGCTACATAAACATTGCATTCGTTTATTTGACAATGCCAACTGTAATTGAGAGTAGTACGGTCGATTTGTTGTAATGTTAGAGACAGTATACAGTACAGTCAACACTACTGTACACGCAATAGCTGTAATATATTGCACTGATTGTACACATCTGAAAAGTATTAGGCCTATTGTTTTATGACATCACAAAACCATAACATATATTCAAATACGCAAAAACTATTAAGAACATACTAACAGATCAGACACCGTTTGTGTCGATCTCTTGTAAACGTAACGTGATTATACACCAAATAGGTTGTGAATGTTTACAAAAATACCCATTCTTTATTTGGCCGTGTTAACTTTGTCGAGTAAATAAAACTATAAGCATTTTTGCAATTTCCTTCAAAACTGCAGGTTAAAGTCATTGTGAGAATTAATTGTTTTTAATAAATTTACGTTTTAAGCCCTATTTTCAATCAAAATAACTTTTTCAACACTGACTGAAAATATTTACGACAATATTTTCTTATAATAATAATGTACATAGGCCTCAAGACCCACACAAAACGTATGGATCTCTATTTCCCACAAATACCCAGTTCGGAAGCTACGGTAACTTTTCGACCAGAATGGCCTAATTTCTCAAAATCATAAACTTATGAATCATAACTCAAGAACGCTAGATTAGCATACAAAATTTGTAAAAAAAGTTTACTATTCGAATGAATTAAAAAAATGGCATGGTTCTAAAATCCACAGCTTTTAAAAACAGAAAACGTGGATAAAAAAGGACAAGAACGGAATTATGGCACATAACAACAAAGATAACTGCAGGATACTAGCCGACTATTTTAAAAATCTCCTCAACTGTGAAACACCAGTTGAAAAATGACATTTAGTGTCCCCATAAATACTAACCCTGACTCACAGCCGCCAACCGTTGAGGAGCTGGAAACGATCATATCTAGCCTTAAAAACAACAAAGCATCAGGAGAAAATCAGATCACAGCCGAACTTTGGAAGAATGCCAGCAAGGAAGCAATAGAATCCCTACAAAAAGTTTTTCAGGAAATCTGGCTAAAGGAAATGATTCCAGAAGAATGGAAGATGGCCCTTATCCACCCAATCCACAAGAAGGGGGATAAAAAGGACCCCAACAACTACAGGGGCATATCTCTTTTGGATGTTACCTATAAGATATTCTCGAGGGCCTTACTTAATAGAGCAGAACCACAATTAGATTATCAGTTGGGAGAATATCAAGCTGGATTCAGAAAGGGAGATCTTGTCCGGAGCAAATATTGAATCTCAAAAATCTCATAGCCTATCAGAAGTCGAGGGCGAAGAAGTATGTCATCGCCTTCATTGACTTCCAAAAGGCGTATGACTCATTAGATCGGGAAGCTCTCCTTGCTATATTAAAAGAACTAGGTCTGGATGGCAAAACAACAAACCTCATCAGGGAAAGCCTCACTAATACATTTTCCAAAGTTAAATTCATGGGGGAATTGTCAGCCCCTTTTGAGATCAAAACTGGTGTACGACAGGGTGACGGACTGTCCCCTCTCCTGTTCAACTGTGTCTTGGAGAAGGTAGTCAGGAATGGGATAAAACAGCCAGTGGCGGGATCCGACTGGGATCGGTAAACAGGGACATTAAGATCAAGTGTTTGGCTTTTGCAGATGACATGGCTTTACTGGCCGAGACGTGGGAGGAAGCCAAGGAGCAGTCCCTCGAACTGCTGAAGCAAGCGGGGAAGGTAGGCCTCAAAATCGCCTTTGGAAAGACCAAATAATTAACTCCAACTAACAGCTGTCAGGGTGCTACTTTCTATGAACTTCGAACAGTAAACAAAATTTTGATGTTAAAATAGAGTATTCAAATTATAGAGCAAGATAAAAACTGTCAAGTGTTTCACCTTACTGGTGCTATTTTCTTTTCTTTAAAAATCAAAACGTTTCAGCGTATTACTTCAACGCAAAAGCGCTCGTTCAGGCGATAAGATCGCAAATAGTTTGCAATAATTCAAACCTCTGCGCAAATTCGAATATAGTTACTACCGTTAGCATTTTGTGTTACGTCGATGACCTGTCTTCGTTGGCCGAACTGGCGTCAAATGATGGAAAAAAATAAATACAAATTTTAAATAATAATAATATAAGTGTCAACCTAGTAGCGAAGGGAAGAACTACAATAGCAGCAATTTGCGGCCCATTCGTTTCACCTTTCGTTAGTTATTTGTTAACTGTTACCCCTTTCGATAGGGTTATATTTTTATTAGGTTTACATTGTCTCTTTCAATCATCCTCACAGAATACCCATTGCAAATTTTATAGACAAAATTTATAAATAAAGCGAATTTAATCAAAATTGGTATTTCCCATAGATATCTGAAATTTAAAACGTAACGATGAGGTTATTTTCAAATTTTATAAACTAATGTTTTTACTGTACTTCATTATTACCTTTTATTAAAAAAGTAATATTTTTTCTGCGCATACAATTTAATAGAAAAAGTTATAAAATAACAACAGTATTAAGAACGTCACGGTATCTTCTGCATATAATTTAATGAGACTCTTCAGTTTGCTTCATTAAACTGAGTTTTTTTAATCAGATTACATTGTTGAACTTTTTAAGTCCAGTGCAGCATCAAGTTTGTTACGATATTTATTGTTAATGTAGTACTCTCCACAAATTCTGTGCTTGTAAATAGCAATAGAAACTTTACTGTCTCATCGCTGCGTTTTGGATGTTCTTCTCTCACAGCTACTCAGAAGCTAAAAAACCATTCATTTTTTAAATCAATTTGTAAACAGCTATCAGTTTATCGATTAACATTTCTTTCTTAGTTTTTGTTTTTGCTTTTTGGAAAAAAGTATGTGAAACTCAAGGAGTTACCGACAAACACGAAGCTATTGTTAGTGCTTTAAACTAAATTTTTAATAACCCAAAAAACGAAAGTTGACAATTTGAAACGGAATTCCAGACGGTACCGGGTCTAAAATAAAATACAGCGTTACGAGGATCATTTGTAGTGCTGCCAACTTTGCAGGATTGTAATTAAATTTGTTACCCTTAGCGTAGAGAAGCATGTTCCACATACATATGGTATACAGGCGCAGTAACGCCGACGTAAAGTTTAATTAAATAGTTCATTTGCGAGTACGGTCCGTTTATTGACTGAATGCGATGCGCGTGCGTGAGTGTGTTTATATAAACGCGTGCACGTTGAGTAGTGGGAGCCTAGTTATTAAATACAAAGCTTTAACTCAAGTAGGTTTTACAAATTAAACTGTACTTTCAGCGCCAGCTTTTGTTGGCTCAAGAAGGCTGTGTCAGGAAACGTCTATTCACAGAAAGTTTGGTAGTCATAAACAAAAATATTTTGAAAAAATACGAGAAAAAATTTTGGTTTTTTTTGCTTACATTTTTTGGAGCATGAGCAAAACAAATGCATGATGATTCATAACTTTAGTCAATATAGCAAACTTCAAGTAAATTACGATACGTGAGTGAATAAAAAAAGACCTATCTTAGGTATTATTATTTGCTGTAGTTATAGTAAAATATCTTGTTTTGTGTAAATAAATAAGTTGATTTTGTATTAACTTTACTGTAATAGTAATCAATTTGATTTGATTGAACAGCTGATAGGCTGTAATAAGTTTTTGTGCAGGTTATGTTGATTTATAGCGTTGCCAAGCCCTCGCCGGGAATCGAACCCGGATCCTCGGGTGAAAGCCTAGTACAATATTAAAAAAAAACAATTATTATAAACGTTTATATTCGTTTAGAATGTATTATAAACGGTTACAACATGCACGTGATCATCAATTAAGGAAAAATACCCATGCCAAAGCCACACAACGTTGTCTTATAATATGCGTGTACTGTTATCGAAAAGGAGGAAGAAAAAGAAAGAGACAGCAATAAAGAAACAAAATTCGTTTGCTCGTTCTTTGCATATTTTCGTTACATTCTTCCGTTCGGCAGACGTTTTTTCTATTCGCTCCTTTTGCCAAAACTAACATTTAAATCTTCGCTTCAAAAATCGTCAGTAATAGGAACTTGCAATCCAGCTGTCATTATTTCTGCGTTCGAAACATCAATGGCTGAAATCCTTCTAAGTGGGTAAGTGCACTATCTTTTACACTTTGTGATAGCTAAAGTTAAGTTTTCGATTAGGAAAATCATTAAGAGTTTCAAAAACTTTACGATGATATTTTTAATACACGATTTTCTAAAGTGCAAGGCTTTATCATAGAATCAATCTTACCATGGAATTTAAAAAGTAGGCCTACTATAGGGGAACCAGTGGTGTATTGTAAGTTGACGATTCACGCTGTCAAATTTTGATTTTAGTGTTAGTC
Source organism: Callitettix versicolor (assembly GCA_022606455.1). Taxonomy (NCBI): domain Eukaryota; kingdom Metazoa; phylum Arthropoda; class Insecta; order Hemiptera; family Cercopidae; genus Callitettix; species Callitettix versicolor. Next base: position 79,567,661 of record CM040186.1, read on the forward strand.
TACTATAGTTAAACTGTACACATATACCCATTTATTAAAATTTACAAATCAATACAACTTCACTTAAATAAATGAATTTGTTACCTTCATTGTCTCAAAAAAGGTGATAATGAAACAACAACTGAGAGATTTTATGCACGCTATCAAATTTTCATTTTAGTTTTAGTCTGCTATACTATACACATATACCCATTTATTAAAATTAATAAATCAATACAACTTTATTTAAATAAATGAATTTTTTACCTTCAATGTCTCAAAAAAAGTGGCAATAAATAATAACCACTGAGAGAGATTTAAGCAATCAACAGATGAAAGTGAAAAGTGTGTAAAAACAAATACTGTTCTAGTTTAATTTTAATCAGTTTAATTTATCTGTTTGTTAATTAAAATAAATGCAATAAAGTACAGAAGACTGATCATGTGAACCAACGAAAAATATTTACAGTTAGATCATAAATACAATTTTTTTAAAAATTAAAATGTATTTAAACTACAATAATTAAATAGTTTAATGGAATAGTAAAATTAAAAAAAATGTAAGCAATATACAAGTGACATCAACATACGCTTATCAGCACGGCACACCAAGAAAAACCAAATGCACAAATATAAATAGTTTTCGTGTACTTTTACGCTAGCTAGCTAATTCACAAAGCGAAGACTTGCTGTGTTTTAAAACGTTATAACGCTCTCCAAACACGCTCTTGCTGTTAGAGGTATAGTTATGCTGTCATTTAATAGTGGGTAAGCCTTCGCTTCTGTCTGCGAAGACTAGTAAAGCAGGTTGCTGTAAAACAGGAGCTGTAATGCTGCAATGGATAATTCGTAAAATATTATGAATTTTACATTCAAAATAACGACTTAATTATATTTTTTATATTCGGAATAAAGGCGAATATATGTAACTTTTATGGTTGGGATTTAGAAACGTACGTTCACTCTTTTGTCATCAATACTTGGGCTTCGCAGCTAGCCTAACAAGCGTACAAAATACGCCACTGTATAATGATACTGTTTGTTACTTCCAAGTAGCCTGTATTTTCTCGTTTTAATTATCAGTTCTACGCGTACCATCCAGCCTACACCAGTTTTGAAACCGCTAAATACATAATTTTACTGTTTATTTAATTATTATTATTATTATTGGTAAAACACTCGGTTAGATTAGGTTAGGATAATTTAGGTAGGAATATTAGTAAAACAGTGTTATTATGTTGGGTTAGGTTAAATAAGAATATTGGTAAAACTCTGCGGTTAGGTTAGGTTAGAATAAATTGGATAAGAATATTAGTAAAACACAGCTGTTAGGTTAAATTAGGTAGAAATATTAGTAAAACATTGCGGTTAGGTTGGGTTAGGTTAAGTTAGGTAGAAATATTAGTAAACACTGCGGATAGGTTAGATGGGAATATTGGTAAAACACTGAGGTCATGTTAGGTTAGGTAGATATATAAGCAAAACACTGCTGTTAGGTTGGGTTAGGTTAAATAGGAATATACTAATACTAAACACTGCGGTTAGGTTAAGTACGAATATTGGTAAAAGCACTGCGGTTAACCACTACTTTATTTTTGAAAGTTAAGCAATAATTATCGTTTGAAAAAAACAAGACATCCATTTTCCACAACTGACGTCATCATTGCCTAGCAATGGGAAGCGTGCACCAAATTTGTAGTTTTGCGAAGTTACCGTACAGTGACATTTGACCTCAATTTTATGAAAGCTAAGTTTACCTGTGAGTGCACGCCAGGTCACCAGCACGATAGAAGAAAAGAAAGCATCGGGAAATCATATCAAATGCGCTCTTTGCGTGACTAATTCTGACAAATCAGAAAAGAAGGTCGGAGAATTTTTGCGGTTTAGGTAATTCAGGATGTCATCAAGGTATAATTTTACCACGCTGACAATTTTTTTAAGATGAAATTTTGTGTAACAACGTAAGCGTCTGTCGGCTGATAATACGTCAGCGTCTAAACGGTAAATCAAAGAATAATGAGTGACCAGACCAGAAACAGAACGCCTGCAAACAACGCGATCAAATCACGGCGGTCTCTGTATTACACAGGGTTGCGTCATCCGTGGCAAACTTGATGCGAGCGAAAGAGCGAGATAAGTCTGTGGTTCATTCCATACAAGTTGAGAGTGGACATGAACAGATAAGAATCTGGCACTTTTCATCCTAGTTTACCTAGAGCAATATTAAAGCCTTTTCGCGCAATCGATCCCGGATGGAAACAGTAATTTTTAATTATAATTAATTTGAGACTTGCGACGCGCAAAATATACTGTTATATATCAATATAAACATGTTCCTTGCATTACGCGTCCCGAAAAAATCCAACATTAAACCAGACCTAAAATACGATACACGTTAAAAAGTTATTATTTTTTTGATGATTTGAAATGGTCATCATTTTGAAACTGACGAAAGGAATTCGCTGCGTAATTACTAAAGTCGATTTATGTGACGTGTTTGAATCAAATCGGACCGAAATATAAATCGTAACGCCGAAACATAAAATGCAAAGCGCTGCATACCTGAAAACCCCGATTCAAGAGCTGCAAGAGTTGGAAAATTGGCAAATTTCTCAAAATTTGTTCATCATTTGACTAAAATTTTTATCACATAAGAAGATTCATAACTACGTTTAAAATGAAAGCTGAATATACTGCTTGGCGGTTATTGGTGTTTTATCGATTTACTGTTCAACTGTTTTTCTTTAATTAAAAATATCTTACACTCACTTACGACTCTTTGTACACGATCAAAATCTGACGAACTGGTTTCGAGAAATTAGGCCGGTTTTTCCTGTTTCATCGCCGCTATTTTCAGAATATGTTTTTACAGTGTTTAACTTTTTTGCGTCATTTATTAAAATATATTTCTATCCCTTACAAGTCTACGTCGCACACGTTAAGGCTAAACATATCACTTGTTTTCATAAAATTCCCAAATTATGACAAAAGGTATTTCAACACACCCCAATAATTCCGTACTAAAACAAAACCCGGGGTCACAAAATAAAGCCATAAATAAAACTCCGTTTATAATAACCAGAATCGGTGCTCGCGTGTTGAGATAGGATCGTGCCGAGGCAGCGTTATATCTATATCGCAGCCGTTAATGCTTCTCTGTTGCGGATAATAAAGCTATAGCGAAGTTATACTATTTTAACGCATTTAACACATAAAGCAAAGTTGCATATGTGCACAACGGTAAACTTAATTGTATGGTAATTATTTATTATTTAGAAGTCATGAGTTAAAATTATCTGTATTGAGATATGTTGTATATTTTTGCTAACAACATATTGCTTTAGTAAAACGGAAAAACAAAGAGGCGAAAATTTACATTATTTCCACGATTACTGTAAGTTTAATTAGATCACGCTTGTCTTGACAACCTAACTAAAATAATACAGTATTGTGGGAATACATAGTATGCAATAGTTTTATATTAATTTTTGGTTCCTAACTTTTTGCAGCGACTGCTAATTATCGCGGGGGTATGGATGTACGTTTTGAACTGGGAAAAAATTCAGCCGTCACGGAACGCTCTAACACATTCATACGCGCACTCTAGTGACGTGGTTTGTTTGATTAATAATATGTATTTATGTATTTTTGAAATGAAAACTTGTTTGGTCGCGGTTGACAAAACATGAGTATAAACATTTGCTTTCGCGTCACGCTTGAATCCGTAATGCATACCTCACAGCATATATTGTTCTTGTATATATCTACACTGGAAGACTTCTAAACAGCTGATTTCGAACAATAGCTTCAATATAATTTCAATTGAGGTTATGTTTATTGTTCGTGTTCATTTTAAAAACGTGTATTTTCTAAATTTGTGTAGTTAAATGTATATAAAATATACAAATTTCTGAATGTGAGAATCACAAATATTATATTTATTATTACACTTAGACAGTATAAATGTCATGTTTAACTGACAAAAGTGGGGTTATAAACTGATTAATTATTAAAGTCCCTTATATAGCACAAGATACTCAAATTCATAGTCTGTGACAGTTTCAGTTAATTGTTAAGTTGTGTATCTACACACATGCGAAATTTAATACGAAAATAATTTTCAAGCGTTGTTTTTTCCTGCATGCATCTAAATTTTTATAAAAAATTATTAAATTATAATAGCAAAAAAGTATACAGTCAGGCATGTCAAAAGTAGTCACTTCTGTTGGCCAGTCCCGCACTGCCAAAGTTTTTTTCTTTAACGGTCCATACTTTATGCCAGTTAGACTAATGAAGACGAGGGATCAGTGATAACGGTAAGTGAAAAGCAACAGAAGTAACTGCGGTTCGAATTAAGAACCTTGAGGTGCGCAGTTCAGTGACGCAGTACACTAAATGGTGCTTTATCCACATAGACACCGAGTCCCTACTTCCTAACAATATATAAACAAGTATAAAGAGTCGCAAAAAAAAAAAAAGGGTGATATATATTTAGCCAGGTGATTTACGACGTATTTCCGGTTGCAGTACCTTGTACTCCATGCCACGTCCGTTCAGTGTTTTGGTTGTGAGAAGAGATATTTTATTTTTTCCTTATCTCGTTCATTTGACTCTTTTAAACGTGTCAATTTCTTCTTAGTAAACAAAATAACATACCTCAATGCAAAAAAATTTGCTTTTGATTGTTGAACAGAAAAGAATTATCAAATAGCCTATATCACTTTTAAAAGATATTTTCTTGGTTTAAAGTCTTTACTTAGGTCAGTTAGATTAAAGCAGACCAGGGGATGACGGCGTAATGTTTAGACCAACCAACGGTAGGAACTAGGCTATGTATAACAACCTTGGGCTAAACCTTCGTCCAGAGCGGAGTTGTAGCGAACTGACCGCTGCCCTACCGACTGAGCTACCACTCTGGCCAAGACAATATTTTAAAAATATTTTAAAAGAAATTTATACTATACAATGATATTTTAGAGGGCTTCCATGGTAATACAAGACTCGGTAACGTGAAATTACCATCGATTATGACGTTTAGAACAGGCTCAGCATACAGGCGTTCGTGCGTGTTTTAGTAATTTTGGTGCGATTTAATTTAAACTTGCCACAATAGTTGATTACTGTTAACAGTTACACAACAAATTCGTTCAACAAGTACAAAATGGCGGCCATTCAAAATCTTGAGAAATTCATAACTTTCAGGCCTACATTTTTAAATAAAAATAAATAAGCTGACTTAACGTAATTCGCGTTAAAACCTGCCTAAATATGCCACATCTGAATAGTCTTTACTGAAGTCAGTGTGATACATATTGAGGAAAATAAATTCATAAGTCGATAGTAAATTGAAAACAGGGACTGAAAATGAACTTAATATTGTTTACAAATATACTTTTGAACAGTTAGTTGATTAATAATTTAGCACACCGACTTCATGTATCACCTTTACCTTCACGTAATCACTCATTCACTGACACATCAAAATACACAACCTCAACAAAAGTCCCTGGAGCTAGACATTTGACACACATATCGACCTGTTTGTACAGGCCAAAAAGTTATACGTCTTCATTTTCAGTCCTCAAAGAAAAAAACCTAAAATAAGGGTAATATTTCAAAATTTATCTGAATTAAATGACACGCTATAGTACAATCTGAAAAAATATGGTATTTTAAATGTTAGGGGTTCCATTCTAAATGTTTAAGTGATCCAACTTTACATACTTTTTATCTATTTTCAGAGTATTTTCAAATTGGTTTTACCTATTTTAATTTAACCTAATTAAAATCAAAATAATAAGAAACATACAATTTGTTTATACAACAACCTAATGAATTTAAACGTGATTAAATTTTAATGAGTAAATATATGAAATTAAAATTTCAATGTTTAGTGAAACAATTAAACATGTATACCTGACTTTAATAAAACTTATTACATTTTTATAATGTTCATATATATATATATATATATATATATATATATATATATATATATATATATGTATATATATATATATATATATATATATATATATATATAAAACAAAACGTTAATCACTTTATATTATAATTTAGACATTACAAATTCTTAAGCTATCCAACCCCTTAACATACGTTGTACTTATTTTTCAGAGTATTTCCAAATTGGTTTTGTGTAACTTAACGTAATTAAAGCATAACTAACAAGAAAAATCAACGATTTTTTTAAAATGTCTATAATAAATATAGGGAGAAAAAATATTTGAATGCATAAATAAAAATATTCTAAAGGAAGAAAATACTCTAATTTTTTAAAAAATGCCAATGTTTAGGTTAGAAGTGTAAAGCAAATTCTTTAAATTTATATCTCGAATTATAACTCCGATAAAAAGTAAATGGGAAACAAGGGCAATGGTTGGACCGTGTACCGGCCACAGGTACCAACTGTTCTTCATTTACAACTAAAATTGTTAAAACTGATTCTAAGAATTTTTTATTTTTTTAATACCTTTCGCACACAAGATATTTCAGGAACATATTTTGTTTCGTATTTAAGGAATCCTAACTGTAATTCAGTGTTTTTGCAAAAAATGAGCTTGAAAAATAAATAAAATGGACCTGAGGTCGTATCTTTTGAAAGGATTTATTCAAACAAAAATTAATGCTGGTTCAATTAATTATTAATTAGGTTTTATTACATAAAAATTTGCTCAATATATAATCTTAAATGTTTCGAATAACTTTAACAGTTCTGTTTACAAATCTACTTATAACTTAAACAAACCAAATACAGTTTGCTATCCATGGTATATTCACTACGGAATAGTTCAAATAGTCCATCTGTCAAATGAGGTTAGAATCTAACTTTACGGAACAACTGTTGCCAACTTCGCCTGTGGGAATATTAACTTTCCCCGATCCAAGTTTTCTCATTTTGCTGAGCGATTATGTCCCGTGTGCTTCTTGTAAAAGTAGAGTTCCACTAAACGATTGGAACTTTTGACTTGAATTTCAATATTTAAAACTGGCGCCATGTTACTTTTCCGATTATGATAATTTTTTAGGAAATATTTTGTAGTGCTAACTTCCGAAAGATCTGCAAGGTTTTATGTAACGACATTTCGTACTTGGTGAGATATTACATTGAAAGAATAAACTTTTTATTTTTTAGTATCACAAAAACAATATAATTGAATTTAAAAAAGTCTAAAATAATTGTTTTTTGTGAAAACGAATAATGTCAATTCGTATTCTATAGAAAGTATAGCAATTGTGAAGACAAAAAAGATTTTGACATATTATAGATATTAAATGTAAGTTTCTAGACTCAGCTGATTCTAGATAATCGCGGGAAGCCAAAAGTTGCTCATCTAAGGGGAAGCTTAGCGGACTCTGGATACCAGGCGCCCTACATATTTAATCTAACTTTACTTACACAAGCGGGGCTCTGTATAGGTGTACATTTCTTAACCTTAAGTACTTGTGAGATTTGGATGTTTCGAAACAAACTTTTTAAGTTCATAAAAACCTGGAACTGGAAAAAGTAGACCTAAAATATCAAACAGTATGGAACGGGAAGAAATTAGGACAGTGTCTAACTTCCATGGAACCAAAAAACAGTGAACTGCAGCAGACAGCAAAGATACTAGGTGGACTTACCCACTCTGCAGTGGAAAAAGTGAGAGATGGATTTAAACCTTTCTATTCAGAAAGGCGACTTCCTATCGCAAATGTTTGTAGATATAAAACGTCAGTCGCTAGCACAAAAGGGCAAACGAGAAGAGAGGAGACGGTGGCAAAGAGAAACTAAAAAACTGGTAACTGGAAGCAAAAGAGCTCCTAGGGGTCAAACCTTTGGTGTAAGAAACACACAACCCTTACAGGGCTGCGATGACATGGCTGAAGGGAATCGTACTTCAAGACTGGAAAGTTGTCAGGTAGGAACATTAAGGTCCTGAGAACTAACTCAAGAAATCACGGGATACCAATATAAATTGAGAAACCTTGTGTAGGTTATGCAAGAAGAAAGAGGAAACTGCAGTCTATATAATCTATGATTGTGAAGCTCTTGCCAGCACGGAGCAAAGGATGATTAGCTTCCAGGACCCTGATGTTCTCCAGGAAAATGAATTAGTCAGTGGTCTACTAAGTCATTGAGGGCACCAGTCTCTGAACTATAATCCCAGAGGCTTACTTGCACAACACAAAAGGTCCTTTGATCACGGTACCAGGGGCCACCAATCGTCAAAAACTCAATAAATTAATCTAATTTAAATTATAGCAGCTCAATGCTGTCTCGTGACGTAATGAAAGTCAAATTATAACATTTTATAATCACTTAAAAATCTGAACTAAACATGATCAGCATTACAATCTGAACAAATTAGCATTTTAAACTGCAACACGCCATAAAATTCATTTTCACAATGCCAATGTAATTTTAAAACAATTATACAGATTTTCAATTTGATTACAATGGTGAAAGAGTTTCGAAAACATGCAAGATAAAAAAAAGGTACGATATTTTATGGTATTTAATGGAATGACCGCCATTTTTTAACTTTTGAACGAATGAGGCTATGTAACGAACTGGTCCAATCAGGATAGACGCTCATTTCAAAGTTTGGGTGTTAGCATGATGGCCGTTTCTGCATCTTCATTTTACAACAGAAATGAGCTAATAAGTGGTTCCGAGGTTTTGCATCTGTCAATGAACATCGCTGGGTAACAAACTGACCTATTTGTAGTTTTCCACAACTCAAAACATTTTTTAGCGAATTTTCATTTGAAAATGAGCTTTTTGAGCTGCAATCTTGGTAGGATCCAGATCGGGATCACGAATGAGAAACAATCCTAGCCTTGATCACTTTTTTAAAATTTTACAATATGTACGCGCGTGCGTGTGTTCTAGAGTTTTTAAAATGGCGGTCATTTCATTTGCTTTAAAAATCCATAACTTTTTAAGTTAACATTTTAAATTAACATTTTGAGTTGTCAAAACCCGTAGAAATTAGGAAATTTTTATTTGGCAGCGGAAAGGGTTCATTTTCTTATTTTAAAAGTTAAAAAGTGCTAATATACGAAGACTTTAAAGTTGGTTACGATGGGTCAGAATTTAAAAAAGGCTAGGATACAGAAAAATACTTTTGGAAATTCGCTTCAATCACATCAGTGTGACCGCTGCGTGTTGATTAAAATTATTTAATTTGTGAAAAATATTCAAAACACCTTAAAAAATTCGATGTTTCTCGTGCATACTGTCGTGTTTCTCGTGTCGTAATTTACGTAAACCATAATAACAAAAATAAAAGATGACTACTGTTGATATAAGTTTTGGAAGACAGCTCTCTAATTGGAATTTGAGACGATAGCAATCCAAAAACTACTTTTTAGACGTTTACGGATTTATATTCTGGCTTCTTTTATTGTTTTAAAATTGATTGTGAGAATATTTCTGCAAAGTTTTTGCACAATATATTTTATTCAACACATTTTAAAACCACTGTTTTGTTAGAACCACTGTGAAATGTTTTTTTTTGGACAGAAATATAATCCAGAATTACATCTGTCTTCCAATTAGCCAACCTTAGGCACCAGGTGTACAGACCATGACGTAACGAAGGGAGAAAAACATTACCTCTGTAACGTGATTACGCTAGTCGGGTTTCTCTTTTTATGCTAATGATTACCAACCTTGTTTGTATTTAACAAGAAATACTCGTATATAAATAATTTGTTGATTTTAAAACTCTTTTTTATGTGCAATTTAAAGTCATTTTTTAAAATAAAAGCCCTATATTTTTAAAAATTTTAATTATAACTATTTACACCCTTCAATATTAATTAAAATGTATTTTAAAATAATGTTTAAAATGTACCATCTTTCAAGATTAACTGGGTATCTTCTTATAATTTAAATTAATACTGTAAAACAATTTTCATGTAAGTAGATCTAGAAACCAATTCTTCACCTACATAGATATATCAACTTATCTAGATATATACATAGATATATACAATATTAATTAACTTAGCAACCTTTTAATATTAATTAAGCCTTACAACTTCCACCTATTTTGCTATCAATCAAGCCTAACAACCTTTTTTTAATAATAAAGTATTGATTAATCCCTTTCATTATTTATTACGTATGTAGGCTTCTTTTAATATAGATTAAAATAATCTATCTTTTATAACATTAATTAATTATATCAACTTATTTTAACATCAATTAAATCTAGATCCTCTTTTAATAATAATACATTGTCAATATTCAAATATTATATCAAGATTTTAACAATAACATCATAACTCTTTAATTTAATTCTTTAGACCTCTTTTTATATTAATTAGGCTTATCAACCTCTTTAATATCATTACATTGATTAACCTATTTTAATAGAATTTGTATTAATAATAATATTAGTACTATTAAATCTTTCAACCTCTTTTAATAATTATAAATTACTCTCTTTTTATAGTAATGCATTTTATAGACATTTTGTAATACGAATCACGTCTACAATATCTTTTAATATCAATTAAATCCACCATCCACTTAAATATTAATTAAATATACCCATTTAATGTCGTTTAAATACATAAATTTATTTAATGGTAATTTATCCATCAATTTCAAATATTAATCAAAAATATTGATTAATTTCAATACCAATTAAATCATGAGTTTAGTGGATATTAATTACATCTATCTGCATTTTTATTAATACAATTTAGATCTCTTTAATCTAAAAATCTCTGTGAACATCGCACAGTGAACTACAAATCTAGTCGTTCATCCCATTTTAGTAACAATTAAATTAATCCAAATTTTTCACAATACAATCAATCGGTTTTCATTTACCACTATCATTTTAATTAATTTCTCTGGTATTTTCGCTGAGCCCAAACGCAGACGGTGCTGATTCGTTTAGGTTATTCTGTTTGTATCGACCTTCGCCGTCAGATCGGATTTGTCATGAGTTGGCATGGCAACGGAAAAGCGAAAACAAACATGGTAACAGACTCTAACAGTCTCCGACCAACTTTCATCATGTTTGGCTTCTGGCTTTTACATTTGCATGTTTCACATTCCGTATATAGGGCACAACACTGCCACGCCAGCGCGAATGTATTTTTAAAACGAAATTAACGTACAATAAGCTAACAATAACGGACATATGTTGAGTTCGTAATTTTAAAGTAGTTTTCTTTTTAAGTTATTTGTGTGGAAGGTCGTTTGTTCCGGTCCAGTTACGGAACATTTTTCTATGCGTTACGTCAGATCTCGCCTAAGTAACCTAACTGGCATAAATTTCCTTTTATATAAATTTCGCAGAAATTAGTAAGATTTTTATTACACTGAATTAAATAATTTAAGAATGAAAATTCAAATGGTATCTTAAGCATCCAAAAACAACATTGTTAATCTCTAAACAAACCGGTTAAAACCAGTTAAAATCTACGTAAATACCGACAACGGTTATACTTTGTTTTTCCATATTGCTTACACAACCGTAAAAGTTTTAAATTGTAAATTTGGTACACGAATTTAAATTAAGAGAACAAGATCTTTTCGAGGCATTGGAACCAATCTGAGAAATTTCTGATGAGTCAAATTCAGGCAATTTGGCATCTCCTCGAAAGCTCGATCGAGACTTGTATTTTTGTGGAGATACTAACCTAAACATTTTATTTCGGTATTAACTGCTCACATTTTAGTTAAATTCCATACAAACTTTTAAAGATTATTTTAATAAAGGCCAAAAAAGAGCTTTAACAGTACATATTATCAGAAGTTAAAACATAATAAACTATGTTTTAAACTTCCATTAATTTAATAGTGTAAAATATTATACACTAAAATATTCGGTTTTGAAGCTATTAAAAAATATATAACACGAAAAAACTAAGATAACTTATCGATTCATCGAATTTCGATCATACGAGACGATTCATAACTACTATAAAATTTGAAGTGTAAGGTTCTACCTTTCGAGAGTAAATTAAAAAAAAATGATAAACCGATTTTGGGAAGTTAGGTAATTTTTTCAGTTTTTTGCCTAACTTCATAACTTCAGTTTTCACTAACTTCAGTTACTGAACAGACTTTCAGTTTTCAGACAGCAACTGAATAAGATTTTTATGGGCATAATGACTTCTCTATTGTATTTGGCTACTGGCGTACTACATTTCAAGGAAATTTCTTTAGAATCGTTTGAACAGATTTTGAAAAAAATCTTTTAAATTAGTAAAATAATTTGGCCAAACAAATAATTTTTGAAAAATTGAATTAGTCCAATTTAAGATATTGTCAAACTAACGCCTAAATGCCAGTATTTCAACGAAATCTGTTGATTAGATTTGTCTGTAGAGATGTGCTTAGGTATAAAAACGGGCAGAAATACAGAAACAACTTTACGTCAAGAGGGCAATCAAATCTATAAAAATCATTTTTTTCACGATCTCGATAGTTTCTGTATGTGATGAAGTAGTTTAGTTATTATTTATAAGCAAAAGTTAGTTATTTGTAAACAAAATATACACGTATAACTAGCCGTATTAATAAAATAAAGGAGAAACTTTTAGTTGAGAAATACAAGGCTGAGTGGCCTCCAAATGCGGAGTGGAGAGGACTACGCATTCAAAATCTAACCTTTTTTTGTAATATAAGTGCAGCCACTGAAAGCGTAACAGAGCTGAGCGCAGTGAAGCGGCGTCACTGGGCTTCGCGTAGATTTGACAATGACTAGTTCGGTTTTGAAGCTGCACTTTCCCCACCATGCTGACCACACCTCCAAACTTATTTCTCGTTACCGTTAGGTTACGGATTTTAAACGTAGTGTTTTCCTAAAATCAATTACAGCAGGCCTAAATATTTAGATTTAAAGATACAAACACGTTCTTTAGGCTAACTGAAATCCGCTTCCGGTTGACGTTCGTCTACATTCCGATGGGCGCAGCTCCGATAAGCGTTTGGTGGCCACTCGGCCACATTACTTTTAATGTAAATGTGGCCACTCACAGCGAACGGAGCTGAGCGGAGTCAAACGGCGTCGCATGATTCCGTTTCGCTTTCAGTGGCTGCATAACAATAAAAACATTACGTTCGGATTTTATTGGGTATTCCGCTCCGTTGAGATCAACTCCGCTCCGCATTTGGTCACCCGGCCTAAAGCAAATCGTTATACTTCTAGAAATAAAAAAAGAAATGAAGCAACATCTAGCTTTAGCTTTTAGGCATTTACTTTTTCAATAGCAGCTAATTATCTTTGCTTATTTAAGAATATATTAAATCAATTAACTATAAAATAATGTATAGTGTAAAGAAATGATTGTAGAAAAAATTAATTAATAGACATTTGTTAATAGTAGCCTACATACCACACGGTGAATCACAGAAGCAAAAAGACTTACCTGAAAAATAAAACAAGGATTATAGTCACACAACTGAAACGCTGACGTATAACTAAATTTCCATTTAACAAACCAAAATTATCCGATAATGAAGTTGGTATTTATTTGTCTTAGTTGCATAAGTATTATCATAACAATTTAAAGACAATCATACTGATAGCGATAAACAAAAACAAGCTTAATTAAGAAAATTAAAACACAGCTTAGATCCAGTGTTAGATTAATATAATTTAGTACAGTATCCAAGCGGTTGTGTTCTGTAGAACGTTTACACAGTAATTTAATCAAATAACCGCGGCGCGCAACTGTCTCGCCACGCGATGGAACAGTTATCCACAATATGTTTTTTTTTAATCTCTGCCTCACGAAAATCAGATTTCACTGTCATAGTCGAGGAATTAAAATATCCATAAATTTGCATATCTACATGTCAAATCACATTTAAAATACGAAAGTAATCCTGATCGATGTTAAATATTCATTCACGTATTTTAATAGAAATTGAAAATATCTATAGTCTTAATTAAACTTAAGTTACAAAAAAAAAATTTTAAACTACAACAATTTTGGAAATACTTGAATGGATTTTCGTGGGCAACGAACTTGCCTAAAACTGTTAACAAAATCGATTTTTGTGCAAAATTTTTATCTAATCGGACTGAAATTTCTAACGCAAGTTGCTTAAACACACACTTAGTTTGTGCGCTCGTACAACACTTTTTATTTGCCCCTCAAAAAGCGTTCTACTGGTCAGGATAGCGCTTAGTTCAAAGTCCCGGGTCTGAGATCTTACCATGATGACAACTCTAAAAACTCACCGAAACAAAGTCGATAATTACCGAGCGAAACGAGGTCTCTGTTTCTGTTTCGACATTTGGTTTGTGTTTGTCGCGCAGTGTTGGCCAAACGTACAGACCGATTGTTTTGAAATTTCGTACGGAGGTACCTTGTGTAAAGCCCAAACAATGTATGTACAAGAGTTTCCCCAATTTACTTCTTTAAAGATGGCCGCCTCTGACCTACAACAACGTGTGTACGCAGTTTTGCCCAAACGCATTGACCGATTGTTCTTTGACACCAAGGTACTTTGTGCAAACCCCAAACGGTGTAGGTGTAAGATTTTTCCTCATTTACTTCTGTTACAAGATGACGGCCTCTCATTTAACGATGACGAGTGTATAGTTTTAATCAAACACGTAGGCACATTGTTTTAAAATTTGGTATTAAGGGGTCGTTATGAAGCTCGAAAGATGAGTAAAGCTTTTCCCATTCAGTTCCGTTTCCAAGACGGCAACCACTGATTTACAATGACTGTAAGCAATTTAGCCAAACGCATTAACCGACTGTTTTAAAATTTGGTAAAAAATTATCTTGTTTATTTTCTAAAGGCTTTATACGAACCACAGCCTACTTTGACCTTTCAAATATTATTACGCTAAGTATTTCGATCGGTTCTGAACAAAAACTAAGACCTGCGTTACTGAAACTACAAGTACGGGGTACCTGCAGGTTCGTCAGAACACCAGGGAACTCACACGCCTCATGCTTTTCCATTCAAAGCTTTATAATAAAACAAAGTCGACTTAAAACAAAATCGATAAAAGTCCGATAAGTACACAAAATTCCAGAAACAGTAGCCTATAGTGTTACAGTGAGAGTGCCGCACAGTGACAAATAATTGTAACAAAAACAGCTGACTGCTATAAAAAAAATCGCTGAAAGTAATATTTCAATTATTACTGTATCCAATACTTCAATAATTATTTACAGAATCTTCAATAATTATTTACAGAATCAGTTTTGAAAAAACCGGTTATAGTTTGTAAATACTGAAATAAGAATGTTAGAATTCAGTATTAATTTTAAAGGTTATAGTTTTAAATACGAAAGTAGAACAAGTATAAATACAGTAGAACCGTCACTCTTTTAACCGTCATTTAACATAGTCAATAAGTAATTTTGCGAAGCGCGATTATTGTTCGAAGCGACTGTCGGAGCGCCGTAATAGGAAGCGAGTGTAGTACTAATATGTAAATTTTATTTGCTCAAATAAAAGCATGGCTCTATCAGTGGTTTATTCAAGCCCGAAGTCAAGGAATTCCACTTTCAGGCCCCATTATAATGACCAAGGCAGCTGAAATGCATAAAAAACTAGATTTAAAGCTAGCATGAAAAATTCCGTCAGCTAATACTGTAGCCTAATTTAAGCACAATGGTCTGTGCAAATGCAACCGGGAATCATAGATTGCCGTTGGTGGTTATTGGAAAAGTAAAAATGTAAAAAAATGAATTTGTACCGTTTATAGTTGATTTATCGAAAGCTTGCTTTCTGATAATGCAATTTGTAAATACTGAAATAAGGTGCAATGTTAGAATTCAGTAATTAATTTTAAAGGTTATAGTTTTAAATACGAAAGTAGAACAAGGGTCTATTGTACTAAATATCCTAAATATAATGAATGACGTTTCTTCATTAAAAGGTCATATAAGTATTAAGTATAACTAAAACGTTAATTTTAACAAAAATTCATACCGACAAGAAATAGTAGGCCTACATGGTTTTGCAACGATATTACTTAGGATGACACGTACAGTAATCTTAAAATACAAGTACTGAATTCAATATTAGTGTATTTTAGTAATTAAAAACCCGCCAATGGTATTATTTGCATTATTTTATTTACAAAATTTATGCATTTTTAAGTTCAATTTCTGATAGCGATTTTATAAAAAAACGTCCTAACCTCTTTTCTTTTCATGTGCCAAATAGGAAAGTTATGATTGTACATTTTTCATCATATATATTTCAACTATATTCCATTTTTTATAAAGAGGTTCTGTAACACTGTTCAACTTCTTGCTGTAAACTGTTGTATATTATTCCTTTCTTTTTCCTATTAATATTGAAAGGTCGTTTGGGCTCACTAGTTTTGATTTAAATAAAAAAAAAAAGTTTTTCTCCATCACCATATTGTCTATATACTTCATGAAGTGTTTGACTACGTACGGTGGAACTAATAGAGAAGTAATTTTCTTCAAATTTCCGCAACTGAAAGAAACTCAACTTCTGCATCGGACAGTCCTTGATTATGATTTTAACGGGCGACCACTACCCACAGCGCAAAACGGCTTGAGAATATACGGAAGGGAGGGTTGAATGGGCTCCAGATATCCCATTTCCTCCTACATTCAATACAGTCAATTTATCAACGTTTCCTGCGTAATCAAGATAACACAAAACGTTTTAGCTG